>JARHVA010002020.1:2445000-2530000 GCA_037957365.1 Torreya grandis
CCTTGTTTGAGCAAACCCACTCCATTAGATCTTGATCTTCAAGGTTGAATGTCATTAGCTATTGAGTGTTCTTTGGTTAAGATTGTGACATTTGTCATATTCTCACTCATCATGGGGATATGTTGAATCTTTGACTCGATATTCATCATTAGATAAATATGGCCTAAGAAAATGTATGCCATTAATCTATAGAAGATGTTCAAAATTTATATTAGGGATGTAGCTTTGTCTTCAATCTCACACCATTAGATATTGATCATCCAAGTAAACATAGATTCTTTATCCTACAAATAAAAAAAACATTTAAGTCAATGGTCAAGGAAAATAAAATACTTATCCTAATGTTTTATACTATGGTTTTATTTCATGTTAATAAACATGAATTAAAACCTTAGGTTAAGAATATTTAAGATAAGTTTTAAGACATAATAAAGGGGACCACCTGAATAATAAAAGACATGGCCTAATTTTTTTTATATTGATCTCACACCATTGGATCCTCTCTAGGGTGAACATGCATCATTGATAAAAATCATTTGACTTATTGATCCCATATCACACTTTTAGATTAGCCTTTCTCGAGTAAATGCAAGTCATTAACCCTATGGATAAAAACAATGTTTAAGTCATGCTCAAGAATTATATGAAACATAGGGTAAATACTTAAGACTTAGGTTTTTAATTTTTGTTAATAAACATGAATAAAAACTTGAGGATTAATATTTTAAGCTAAGTTTATAACAAAAGGACCATGTGTTACTTAGACCAAGCTAGTAGATAAAAGGGACCAAGGGTTACAGGATAAAAAAAGGGATCAAGTATGAATTTTTAGACTAAAGTTTGGTCTTGTTGATAAACAAAATGAAGCCTTAGTATAAAAATTAAACTAATCCTTAATATAATATAAAGTGTTACCACATATTTTTTCTCATGTAATTTGAATTCAATCCAAAGGATATGAACTACGGTAATTAGAATTAGGGTTTTAGGCTAATCAAACATGAATTCAATTTGATTTTCAATAGACCAAAGGCTATTAAAATATCAAATTAAAATTAAATCATAATACCAAAGGCATTTAATATTCCAAATATAATTCATTAGACTTGCAAAAAAACATAGAGATCTAATGTTAGCTATTTTAGATAATATTAAACCAAAATCATGAATAAATATGTTAATCAGACTAGGTGAGGATGATTTTCAAATAAAGACACTGTGTAAAAATGATAGTGACACTCTAATCAAGTGAATTTTCAATTTCAAGGTATAAATTAGCAAAATTTAACACAAGGGTCCTCATTTTAAAAGAATGGGGGTATGTTGACATCAACAAATGGAAACTTTTGGTGGAAACATAGCAATATGTTAGTATTTAAAAACTCTAGTTTAGACTAATAACTAAGTTAGTTATTCCACTTGATCATTCATTAGTATTTAGATAAATTCATGGTTGAAACAAGCCTTACACATTCAATATTATGATCAAACATCAAGACCTAGTCATGCAGTGTGTGTGATTTGATTCCACTTATTGTTTTCCATAGGATTTAGGGAACAATTTCTAGGTTCATGGATTTAATCATTAACACTAACTTTTAACATATTTGGATATTCATTAAGAACCATGATTTAGCTCATGTATATTTTGGTCATTTCTCTACTACCTATCAGGTATCCATATCCCTGAAAATGATGCCTTTAGCTTCACTCAAGGCCTTGTTCGACTACCAACTAGGCATCTATAGCCCTGGTGGAGAGTACTAGAATCACCTTTGCTTAGAGAGATCTTAAATTTCGTAATAAGGTCCTTATTTTTTATATTTTTCAAGTTATTTTGGCTTTATATAAAATTTTGGGAACCAAGTTATCCAAGTTTATGGATTTTTTCAAGTGTTTGATCTTCATATAATCATCCTTGGATGTAAACTTTGTAACAAGCAATTAATTCTTTCATACTATATAATCCTTCTTAGATGAAAAATAAAATGAGAAATTTTTTATAATCTCAAGGAATAAATAACCTATTCATTATTCTTTACTAGTTTCTCTAAACTATAACATTAAGCTTATATTTCAATAATCCATGATCAATCAATGTTGAGTAAACATATCTAAATTTCTAAACTGTGGAGTTCCTCTTAAGTGAATAAATGCATTTTGAGTTGAGGGATATCCAAAATGAATTCTTATAGTAAAGGAACAAATAAGAGAAATAAAACACACCAAAAATAAATTAGACAAATAGAAAGCAAAAAAATAGAGCAAACAAATATATACAAACAAGGGATAGGAAGAAAAGAACAAAAAGAAACTAATCCAGCCTACCTACACTAACTCTAAGTAGTCTTATAGTCATTATATAAACACTATATGTGAGAAAATATAAAATTAATTTTTGAGGTATTTTCCTTTGGTGGGCAGTGTGAACTTTGGTCCATGTCAGTCTTTCAGCTTGAAGTTGTTATCTCCAAGTATCTTGGCTATCTAGTAGGGACCTATCCAAAAAGGTGTGAACTTCCCATGTTTACCATTTGGCTTAGATGACTTTTCATAAATAAGAACTAAGTCTCATTTCTTTAACACCTTTATTTTTGAATGTTTATCAATCTACCTTTTGACTATGGTTTGGTGTCTACTAAAATTGGTAAAAGCCTCTTTTTTTCCATCTTCTATTTGTATGATGTCCAACAACCTTGAATTTGAAAATTCTTGATCTTCCTCCATGTAATCTTGCATGAAATTATATGTTCGAAACTTAAGTGTGATGGGCAATATGGGTTCTTGGCCATAAAATAGAAAGAATGGTGATGCTTTGAGTGTTTGTTTCATTCTAGTTCTATCTACCCAAAGGGAATACTTAATAAAGTTATGATATGTTCTATGTTTATCAACTATAGACTTATTTATATCCTTCATCAATGTCTTATTTATTAATTCAAATAATCCACTACCTTGAGGATAATGGTTTGATGAGAACTTGAGGATGATGATGTTATCATATGTCCATTATATCATCTCCATAGATACAAAAGTAGATCCATTATCACAGACTAGAGATATAGGTATCCAAAACCTAGCGTATATGTTTTCTTCTAAATTTTTTTTCACCTCTTTAGTCTTGTACTATTTAGTTTCCACTACTTTAGTCTATCTAGTGTAGTAGTCAGTAGTAGTCGTAACATATTTTTGACCATCATAAGAATTATGGTTAATGACCCCCATAAAGTCCAACCTACATTGGGCAAAGTGTTTATCAATCATTATTGGTCTTAGTGGAATGGATACCTTAGGTTCTTTGGTTTTGAATATTTAACATGATTGTCACTATCTTACATGTTTTTGGGCATCCTTGAATATTTTAGGCTAGTAGTAACCAACCCTTAATATATTATGTGTCATAGTCCTTCTAGATGGATGTCCACTTCCCAATTTTTTATGAAAGGTGCTCATGATCTTAGTTTTTTCACTCTTGAAGACACATCTTAATTAAATTCCTTAAAATTTATTCTTATACAACAATCCATACTTGATCATAAAGTGAGATGCCTTGGGACTTAAAGATTTTATTTATTCTTTACTAAACCCTACACGATAATAACCATTGATTAGTAAGTGGACAATGAGATCATACCAATCATTAGGATTGAATTTTTTTCTCAATATGCATAACACTTAGCATGGGATTAGTATTATCAATCAATTGAGTTAAACACCAGCACCTTACCAATTTTGTAGTCTTCATCTCAATGTCATATTCTTGGAGCATAGATATCCACTTACCTCTCATTTATCTTAGTTCATTTTAACTTAGCATGAGCTTGGTGGTAGGGTATGGTAGAATGGTATGAACCATATTCCTAAGGATATAATTCCTAAACTTCCTCATTGCTTTTACTAAATCACATGCTTGTTTATCAATCAAGGAGTAGTTTAACTAAACATTTTAAAGGTTAGTTATCATAAAAGATATTGGATGGTCATATCCATCCATATTTTGAGTTATAACTACAACCATTATATGATATGAAACAAATGATTATAGATAAAAACCTTTATTGAAGTCTAGACTTATTAGTATAGGGGCTTGTCCAGTTGCCTCTTTAATGTCTTTGAAATCCTTCTTTGTCTCTTCATTCCAAGTGATCTTAGCCTCTTTATTCAACATGTCATTTAAAGGTTTCACTATTTATGAAAAACCAAAAATAAAATTCATGACAAAATTTATTTTACCAAAGAATAAATTTAATTCCTTCCTACTCTTAGGGGGATCTATATTAGATATTAAATTTACTCTATTATGGTCTATAGAGATTCATTCCTTAGTGATAATATGTCCTAATAGTTTTCCCTCAATAACACAAATAATAATTTTCATTGGGTTGAGATAAATCCCATACCTTCTACATCTTTCAAATACTTATTGTAGGTGCATAATATGATCCTCCCTATTTTTAGAAAATATAATTAGATAATCCATGTATATGATAATGTAATTACCTATAATACCTTGGAAATCTTAATACATATCCCATTGAAAAGTGGGTCCTACATTTATAAGTCCAAAAATAATTCTCTTGTAGGAAAATTTGCCCCACTTGGTAGTAAAATCTATCTTCATCTTATCTTCTTGATTCACTACCACCTAGTTATACCTTGAAAAATCATCAAGAAAAGACATTATGATAGAACAAAAAATAATATATATTACTTGGTCAAGAAAAGGTAGGGGGTAAATATCTTTCTTAGATGCCCTATTCAAATTTATAAAATCAATGCATAGTCTGATTTCACCATTTTTATTCCTAACTAGGACTAGATTAGACACCCAAGTGGAATGCCTAATGGGAAACACAATCTTGGAATCTAAGTGATTCTTGATCTCTTTGTGTATAAGTAGTTCTCAGACTGGGTTGATAGGCCTCTACTTTTGTCTTAAAGGTTTGAAGTTTTCTTTTAAAGGTATGGTATGATTTATAATCTTTAGATCAAATATATTTAGGTCATCATAAGACCATCATATGATATATTTATATTCATTCAAAAAAAATTTGGCTCTTTTGCACTCAGTGATTGTATAGGTTATACTAATATTAACCAATTGAGGTTGACCTTGAATTCCTAGATCAACTGCATTATAATCCTTCCTACTTACTTTGGGAATCTTGGTAGCCTTAGCTAATATTTATAAATTAAAGAGTCTATCTTAGGATATCATGCTTTTGGGGATCTTATTGTCATGCAACTAAATGACCTTGTCATCAAGTTTTCCTTCAATGTTCTCATCATCAAAGATATTGGCTTCATCAATAATGTGACCCTCAAACACTCATGAACTAGTCATGAAGTCTATGATTTGATGATCATCACTAAATACCTACAAGTGGTTTACATTATTAAGCACTAAGATACATGTGATTAATTCAATTATAAGGCTTTGTAACTTGGAACTTTTATGGGGCATAAGGTTGGCTGTAGCTAAATAAAGTTCATCAAAAGCCTTGTTTTATTCCCTAGGGATTGACACAATGTTAAAATCATTAAAATGATTCCCATAATCTAAATTTATACTTCTTGAGATATGACAACTTACATTGTTATTTACACTTAAACTGATTAACCACTAGTTGAGAATCACCAAAAACTAATAGTTCCTTGGCCTCATGTTTGATTATAAATTATAATCTAAGAATAAGTGATTCATACTCCACCAAATTTTTGGTATATGATAACTAAATTTTTTAAGAGGCAGTGTATTCTTTCCTAATGGGATTGATTAATACCACTCTTACTTTATAACCTAATTTGCATCTAGCACCATCAAAATAAAGTTTCCATAATCTAGGCATGAGAAGTTTTAGAGTTACATACCTTTATGGTGTCAAGAGTGTAAACATCAAGATCTGAGTTAATCATGTTAACCCTCTCATTGATTTCATTGTACTTATTGATCACAAGATTCATTTTAGGTTCTATTTATATCATGATTTGGTTGGGAACTCCCTTCCAAGGCAACCACATATGTGAATTATCTCTTGACATGTAAGCATTCAAGCTCCTAGTTGAAGCTCTACTCAACATCATCTCATAATCGTTAGGGATGTCCACTAATTGGATATCAATGAAATATTTGGTCTTTGGCTCTAAGGTAATATGCATGTGAAAATTTCATAATTCACCAATCACTTTGACTCTTTATTTATCTAATTGAGTTACAAATCTCTCATATTTAATTGTAGTCAAGCGTAATTGTTCATAAATAATTTTAGGCATAATATTTGTAGATGCACTAGAATCTAACAAATAATTATGCATATTCTTACCAAATATCCTAACTATAAGTAAGAAAGGAGGAACATCTACCTTAATTTTATGTATTGCAACATTAGCTTGTGTAAACTTTTGATACATACCAAGCTTCTTAGACAAAGATTACAATAACATATCCCTCTATTTATTAATCTATGTCAACTCATTTAAGTTAATGTTAGATTTTATATTCTTCATGTCCTTTACTATGTTATATCTAATCCTATTGGAAGAATTAGATGCATCAATATTATTCTTAGAAGTACTTACCTTAGGAGGCTCTAGATTGTCATCTGAGGTAGTATCATGAGGATTCTCAAAGTTATTTGGAGGATTTGAAGTGGTCGGTGCTTACTTCTACTCCCCATTTCTTAAAGAATTTATTTTTCATAACTTTTTGAAAAGCTTAAATCTCTTTAGGAATATCCTCAGGCTCCTTATCCTCTTGGAAAAGGAACTCAAATGTCTCCACCATGAGAGTTGAATCATTAGATCTAGATGACCTTAAGGAGATAGATATACGTACATCACAATATTTATTAGGAATAAATTCAAAAGTATCTAATTCTTCTTCGAAGGCTTTCAAAGAATTAAAAAATTCAACAGTCTATTTCCCCATGTTTATAAGTGCAATGATTCTACAATAGTCAGGTAAAGTAACATCAGTAAGATTTATATCAGGCACATTCTTGTTATTAGATGTCTCATTGTTGTTTTTGTGGTAAATTTCATTCTAAAATTTGTTAATTGGCCTATTGAACCTTTAAAAAGATAAATTCCTACTATAGCTCTCTCTAATATTTATTACTTGCTTTTGTAACTAAAGGAAGTTAGTGTTAAGCTTTTAAACCATCTTGAGGATAGAGTCACTCTCATTTTTTGGGGCCTTAGAATTATGAACTTGAGTATTATCATTGGTTATAGGCATTAAATATTTCATATCCTATGAATTAGATCCTTTAGTAGTATTGTTCAAGAATCCTAGGTTTTGAGTAGGATGTGCATACCTCAAAAGTAGTTGGTTCAAGACTAAAAGTGGGTTTAGGGCACACATATTTTGGATAGCATTGGGAATATCATTTAGAATGGGTAAATATATATTGACATTAGGAGTGGACTATGCCAATTATCTTTGAGGTTTCACCTAGGCATTAATGATTATAGCTTTGCCTTAAGCTAAAGCTAATGTGTTCATGGGCCCAACAACTCTCCTTATAAACACATAAGTCATAGGATTCATGGAATCCTTATATATTTATAAGGATAAAGCCTCATTAGGATTATAAGGAGATATGGTCCTACTGAACATTTTATATAACCTAACATTGAAGGCTCTTAAGGGGTTAGTTGCATCCCATTTCACTATGGTGAATTACTAGTACACGACACAAATTATAGTGATTTTACCAAATTGGTCAATGAAAATAGTATTAAAATCAACCCAATTGGTAATGTGTTTTTTAGGAAGGTTTAAAAACCACTCATATGTAGCATATTTAAAACTAAAATGAAATATTATACATGCTACATCTTCATGAGTCACATTTATCAATCTGAAAGTAGCTTTGAAACTTTTAATGTGTTCTTCATCAGTTATAATACCATTAGGATTAAATGTTGGAAAATATTTTTTAGAATTATGAAGAAGGTCATGTAACACACCTATCACATTGATTAAATAACCACCTATCTAATCCATACATAGATAAGGATCAAAGATAAGAGCACCCTGAATTGGAAAAGTTGGTAAAGACCTTGACAGTCTGCACTTACCTTTGTCTCACTTAACCTTGTTGTGAAATTATAATGAAAGCATAGGTTATCTAGTCTCTAAACATAACCTTGTCCTAATTATGTGTAATCCCAGATTTTGAGATTTGAATCCTATTTGAAATATGATGTGTCAGTATTTTCTTTGTAGGGAATAATGATCAGACTTATACATTAAGCAAAATCTGTAAAGAATTATATGAAGGATGATAGAGGACAACAATCCTTAACTAAATAAGCTAAAAATGTATCAAAATATGTAAGTATGATTTATGTTTACATTTTTGAGCTAAAATAAACTCAAATTAGAAAAGGATTTATCAACCTTTGACCAAAACAACTATAACTAACCTCAATGTTGTTGAACTGACAAAGCTTAAGCTATCTTTACCATAATTAAACATACACCTTCAAATAATGTTGGTATTTATCTAAATAAAGCACAAATATGGGTTGAAGACCATAAAGATAAATTATTTTTATACAATTGAAAAAGTATTGACATAATTTTTCAAAGGTTACATCAATCTGTAAACATATTTCACAAGAATGAGAAACAATATTTTAAATCTACAAAAATTTAACTAGGCCCTCCTTCTAATGCCATTGAACCTCATCTTATTGATGCATGCATATGTATAATAGGTGAGGAAATTTTTTAATATATTGGAGAGTTGTTAATGATGTCATGATGATGTCATGAAGGTGTCTTTTTGAGTGGATGAAGTGATTTGATGGCCTAAGTGACAAAGTGTGCAATGTGCTTGTAAACATGTATTTGAAGTTGGCTTGATTGATCTTCAATTTTGTCTTGGTTAGAGATGTTAAAGGATGAGTATGGTGATTTGATCATGTGAAACGGGTCTTATAAATTTGCAAGGATTATTAGATACCTTGTGTGTATAAGTGGAATTCATCTAGTAATCCATAGTTTTTATTTAGATAATTTGAGTCTAGTGGTCGAAAATCTAAGTAGGTAGTTTGCTAACATCACCATTGCCACATGTGGATGATTAAAGTGGAGTTTGTCATATGGTTATGATAATATTATTACATAATTATTAATTTATAAATATAATATCATGAGCTTAATCATAATCAAATATATGTGGGTACAAATTTGGGCTCTCAAGCATTTTGATAGTGTTTTCCTATACATATCCAAATTTTCATAAGGCAAGAAGATCCAAGTAATAAATTTGATGATGGAATATCTAAAAAAATGTGTGAATTTAGGAAAAGGTGATCATATTTAATTTTTTAATTTTTTGCCTAGTTTATTTGTGCTAACTTTTAGGTCAAGCATTAAAGCACAATAAAAGATATACAAGTGCAAAGTTAGCTTCCCAAGAAGTTTGCAATATTTTCTAGACCATCACAAACTATCATGAAAGCATACATGAAATAGTAAGTTTGCGAATTTATTTTAGGTATGTATAATTTTAATTTTTTTTAAAGGATATCATGGAGATGTTTTCTATATTGTCAAAAATCTACCCTAAAAATTTATGGTCTTGAAGTGTTGTCTAACTTGAGATATAAATCTTCAAATTTTCACTTTAAAACAATGATGGGTTGGAGAATATCAAGTTTATTCAAATTTAAATATTAGGTCATTTGGTTTATAATATTCAATGGTGTGCATTAAATCATATATCTTGATCCTATGATGCATATGAAATCAACATGTCAATACTGTATGAGATGTTACTAAGTGGCACAAGCACACGGAATAATAGTAAAATTATTAGAAGTCATATGAGGGTGCCAAGTGACATGATATTGGGAGTTATAAGTAAGATCTAATGGTGATAATTTTTAGTTAAAGACCTAGTTGATTTGCAAAGATTAATTGTGTGTATTTAATCAATATTACAAGTGTCCATGAGATGAAGTCAAAATGACTGAAGTTTAATATTTGGATAGTAAATTAATATGGGTTAAAGACCAAGACATTTTGAAGGATATTGATGGATTGAGTTTTTTACAAAATATCAATAATAAACAATATGAGGACAAGTGTTTGATGTTTAAATGTGACCATTTGAATTTGAATATTTGAATTTTGCAAAGGAAGATATCAGTGTCTAGTTTTTGTGCCATATCTTTCAATATATGTAAAATTTTCTCATGGTGTAAAAATAAAATTTGTATAGGATTCCAAGGAACATATATAAATATGAATTTAAAGGTATAAGTTTATGTTTATTTAAATATATTTAGGTTCAAAGTTTCTTGTGTGTTTGACTATGTTCTAAAAGTAACTCAAGAAGGGTAATTGAGCTCATTCTAATATTTCTTCAATGTTTAATGATGAATTATCTATTAAATCATGTTTCATACTCCATAAGGATGTTATAGGTGCATTATTAAGGTTTTTTAAATCATATACAATATGAACAAATGTTTTGAAGTTGACTATGTTTTCATTCATAATAATTATGTGTACAGAGAAGTGTTTGAGATATTTGTGCTTAAGTTAAAGGGTACTATGATGGTTTTTGGAACTTGAAGAGGACCTATAGATAATTTTTAATTGGTACATGAATTTAAAATGGTTTATGTGTTCTTATTTTTATTGAAAAATTATCAAAAAGGTAAATGGGTCTCTATATGACCTAAAAGTGACTTAGGCCTATTTGAATGTGGATTGTGCCTAAGTGTGACCTATGTGAGATTCCTTAAGAAATAAGGCATGTTTTGTGGCTGATAAGGAAATATTTTTTACTTTATAATTCATGAATTCTCTATATATTGTGAAACCAAATGTGTTGGCTTCTAGACTTGGTGAGACTAGTGCAAGGTATTTGTGAGAGTTGTGGAGTGAAGGAAAGGTAGAGTGTCTAATTAATGAGTTAATGACTAGAAAAGATTGAGGACTATTTGTATTAGTTTTAGGTCATATTTATGATGTAAATATAGTTTTCTTATAGTTTGGGGATATACGAAGAGGTTTGAGTGTTCATATGAGGATAATTTGAGTGAAGAAGGAGAGAGATTGTGGCATGCCTATGTGAGAGGCCTATATGAGATAGAAAGAGTTTGTGTAGGGTTTTTATAAACAAAGATCCATCATCAAGTGTTGAAGATATTATTTCTAAGTTTAAGGTGTTCACTTCAAGGAGGGTCTAAAGGAATGGATCTTCCTTAGGTGAAGTTACTTCTCATGAAATAAGTATCTCACTAAAGACCTTTGATTAAGAAGACATGATCAAGGTTTGATGGTATAAATAATTTGATCAATATCTTGTTTGTAATTTATTATAGGAAAATAATTCATGTGTTACATACTTGAGAAAGGATTTTATTCCCCATGAGGGTTTCCCATAAGAACTATGTGTTATGTGTTTGATCTTGTGTATGCATTAAACTAATGAGCTCTCTTGTTAATGTTTCTTGATTAAATTGATATATTTTGATGGTTTAATAGTTTGAAAGGATTAAAATTGAAATAATTAGGATCACTAATTTATCCTCCCTCTTAGTGATTGTACCTATAAATATTAGTATCAGATTGGGTCCTTTGGTAAATGCTTGATAACTTAAAGGTTCCAAGGTAAAATATGGGTATTCATCAAGGAGTTTACTCTAATAAGTAAGCACTAATGTTCAATGGATCTAATTATGCATTATGGAGTGGCAAGATGAGGACATGCATTATGTCCTTAGGGTTTGATGTTTGGAAATTTATTGTGGATGGATATGTTGCTCCTACTACTCCTCCATCTAGTGTTGTAGATACGAAGCTATTTGAGAACAATTCTATAAAATGAATTCTAACACTTGTGGTCTTTCATAGACTACATACATCAAGGTCAGCCATTATAAATCTACTAAAAAGATATGGGACAAAATGTAGATCATTTATGAAGGATATTCAAATTTCAATCTTGTTAAGTTATATAATCATAGAAGGTAATTTGAAAGTCTCAAGATGAATTAATAAGATATTGTGGCATCCTTTAGAGAGTTGGTGAGAGTGTGAACACAATCAAAGGTCTTGGAGAGAACCTTGAATAAGAAACAATAGTTAAAAAGGTATTAAGGTCCCTATCCCTTAGGTTTGATCCTAAAGTATCTAATGTAGAATAAAGTCACTATCTTACTTAGCTAAAGTTGGATAAACTACATGGCATCCTTATTGCATATGAGATGAGGAAGAATGATAATATATCACCAAAAAATGAAAAAAAATTCAAGACTAAAATGAAGCTAAAAAATAAATTCCAAGGTAAGAAACCCAAAGAGGATGACATTTTTGATATAGATGAGGATGAACTAATTGCTTTAATTTCAAGGAAATTGAGAACAAGTTCAGGCAAGTATAAAGGTAAATTACCCCTTCAATTCTTCAATTATGGTGAGATAGGAAATTTTTCTAATAAGTGCCCTCATGAGTTTAAGAAGGATGATTATGAATAGCATGATCAAGGTCATGATGATGTCAATATATATTTCAAGTTTGATAAAAGCAAAAAAAATGATTCAAAAGGTTTGACAATAAGAAGTACTTTAAGGATAAGAAGAGTCTCTACACAAAAGAAGATTATAGCTCATTAGATTAGAGTGAAGTCAGTGACTCTGAGTATCATCATGAAGAAGATGGTCTTACTAAAGATGAAGATATATTCATGGATAAGGAAGGTAGTTTGTCACATCAAAATGAGTCTACTTGGTGTTTCAGATGAGGTGGGCTATGAGACTACATTGACAAATGCTCATGAAGAATTTAAGATTGAGAAGAAGATAAATAAGAATATGGAATATAAACTTAAAGACTTTGAGGATAAATTTAGTGTGTTTGAGGAAAGAATGGATGAATATGCCAAGGAGAATGAAGATATGGTTAAGCATATTAGTTGTCAATTCAAATTCTATCTACAAGTTTGAAAGCTAAAGAACATGAATGTTCAACGTATATAACTAAAAATGAGTCACTAAGATCTGAGTTAGAGAAGACATCTATTAAGGTGAAGTCATTTTTGAGATTTTAAAAGAGCTCAAGTGATCTAGACAATATACTAAATGATCAAAAGATGCAAGTGATAGAACCAGTCTTGGATACAAAGAAGAACTAAAGAATTCAACTCAAGATAAGATGAAGACTAATGTGTATAAGAAAAATTTGAATTTGAAGAAAATTCATCAAACAAGTAATAAAGGTGTTGGTATAATGAGGACAAATTAGATAAGACAACCAAATGCCATGAGGTATGGAAATTAAAATGGTTATAGCTATACTTGTAATTAGTTTGGGTATAGAGATAGAGACTGTAAGAGACCTATTAGAAATGAATTTGCATGGAACTATGATGGAGGTCATTAGTAAAAATGTTTTATCAAGGTTGAGTGCTTCAACTATCATGATATAGGATAATTTTAAAAACATTGTCTATTTAAGGTAAGACAAGATAAGTTTCTATCAAGGAGTATGGTTTGATATAACTATGATTAGAGATGTCACATTACTAGATTCTATAAGCAAAGGCCTACAAGACATAATAGGTTTTATTAGGATCATAGAGTTTAAGATAGAAAAAAAGTAATGTCATGGAGACCAAAGGTGGTAAGTAGGAATAATGATGAGTATGAATATCCAAGAAATTTAGTTTCTATGGTGGAGAATGCTATAGATGTTGAAGAGTGCCAAGGTCTCTTATTGTATGTTCATGTTGTGAATGAAGAGACCAAGCTCAAAAAAGACCAAAGAACTGGTTGAGGCTAGTCTTAAAATGCGTATGGATCCAAGTGAACATCCTTATATTGTTCAAAAAGATTCATGAAAATAACATCAAATATTTTTACCTAGTGATGAGGTTCCAAGCTAAAAGGTTGATGCTTCAAATGAAAAGGTATGTCAAGAATCCATAGTTGCTCCATGTGTTGTCAATTATATCTTAAAAGAGAAAGAGAGTGATATAGAAAAGGAACTAGTTACCATAGTTTATACTAAAGAGAAGAAGAACAAGACCAAGATGTCTTATAGTTATAAAAGGATTCTAATAGTTACTAAGGAGATGTGGGCCACTACTAGATTCACTTTGTTTTAGAGGAGAGTGTTGTAAAGGATGTCTCTGTCTATACTTATTAAGAGACTCATTTTAGTGGAGAAGAAAGTGTTGCTATGGGGATCTTTATAAGGTCCTAGAATGCTAGAGATGAGTGTTTTCAGTTAGAATAGGTATGTCTAGGTGGAAGATATGTTTTGATGATGTCATGATGTTGATAGTTGTATATGGTCAGTCTATAGGCTTAGAATGGGTGTTTTCATGTGGAATAATGAGATTTATACAATTTCAAGATGATATATTGCATATAAAGGTTTTTTAACCTTATTATATTATGATTTAGATGGTATTATGATATGAAAGTATGTTAAAGTCTAATTGAAGATTGTTTTTGCTCTTAGGTTTCCTAATTTGTACTTAATAGCATGTAGGTCCTAAAATGGGTTATATTAAGTCAAGGTTCCTAATGGTTGGAAGCTCAAATCTTGGTCCATAATTGTGTAATGGTTATCTCTAGGTGTACAAGAAGTTTCAGAGGTGGACTTTGACTAGAACGAGGTTTGTTGACTCTAGTTGTTTTGAGATTTTAGGGTTTAGGATATGCTAGAAAAGTGGTCTATATTATGAGTTGAGGTCTAAGGATTCTTAATAAATTAAATAGTACAAATGGGTTATTAAATACATATTCATATATATTTTAAGGTTTGTGTTTCTCAAGTTATCAAAGTTTTTGCTAAGTTGGAGGCCTAATTGGGTAGTAGGTTTGTGAAGGAAGTATGTTGTAAATGATGAACTAGGTGATGAAAATTTATGTCCATGAAGAGTCATATAATATTTATTTATATATTATGTTTTAGGTCTTTAAGATGTGTCTACTAAAATTTTTGGGATATGTAAGTTCTAGGTAGGGATATAAGGAGTCAAACAGGCCTAGTAATGAAAATGTGATGTTTTTGCTCAATTTTTCCAAAAAGAGCAATTTATAAGTATTCCAAGGTGAGTTATCAGGTTAATTTAGTTCATGTTTCCTATTTGTTTTGTGACATGAAGTACCATTAATGTTCCTTGTGATATTTTTATATAGAAGGATAGTAAGCCTATATGGTGGTTCTTCATGGTATATGGAGATTTGAAGATGTTCAAGTGATGAAATTACTTGGATATCTTAGGGGGAGTACCTCTCAAATGTTTCTTAAAGAGTTTCATTAGATTGTAGTGCATGGTTAAGAAGTACAAGGTGGTATACAAAGAGTTAGGGGGAACTAACTCAAGTATATTGAATGACTTGAGGAGATTTGCATGATGTAAGAGGAAGCATATGTGAGATTCTTTAGTCATATTGAATATGTGGTGATATTAACTATAGATGTCATTTCAATAAAGTTGGTATGATGACTTGATCAAAACTAGTCATATTTGTGTGCTCTTTCTTCATTGATTATAATATTTGATTGAAGTAAGTATTGGCATGAATCAAGAGGAAGTTGTTAAGGAAATAAGAGGTAGGTTAAAGGTAAGGTGGAGTTTTTATCATATTTATAATATTTTCCTTTCCTATTGATGGTATTTTTAGGTCCTCAGGATCAATTGGTGCCCACATTGTCATTGTTTCAAAGGGGGAGAAAGAAAGTAAGCTAAATTATGTTTGTTGACATCAATGAAAAAGGGGGAGATTTTTGGAGATTTTTAAATGATATAATTTTTATTTCATTAAGTTTTCTTGGTGAGAGTATGAAGTTCTTTGATAGCCTAAGTGACAATGACAAAGTGTGCAATGTGCTTGTCAAAGTGTACTTGAATTTAAATTGTTTGATATTCAGTTTTGGCTTGGTTAAAAATGTTAAAGGATGAGTATGGTAATTTGACCATGTGAAAGGGGTCACATAAATGGTCAAGGGTTATTAGATAGATTGTGTGCATAAGTGGAATTCATTTCGTAGTCCATAGTTTTCATCTAGATAGTTTGAGTCTAGTGGTAGAAAATCTGAGGCTATTTATTGACATCACCATTACCACATGTGGATGAGTCAATGGGAGTTGGTCATGCACCTAACTATAGTCAAATATATATGGGTGTAAATTTGTTATCTCAAGCATTTTGATAGTGTTTTCCCATACTTAGCCAAATTTTCATGAGGCAAGAAGAACCGAGTAAGCATTTTGATGATGGAATATCTCATAGATGTGGATGTTTCAAGAGAAGGTGATAATATGGGTTATTTTAGTTTTGTGCCTATTTGACTTGTGTTAAATTTTAGTTCAAGAATTAAATCAAAACAAAAGATATACAAGTGCAAATTTATCTTCCCAGGTAATTTGCAATGTTTTCCAAATCATCACAAACCATCATGCAGACATGGATGAACTAGTAAGTTTGTGAATTTATTTAATTTAAGAATATGTTAAATATTGGTCTAAGGATTTCATGGATATTCTTTTTATAATTTCAGTTATCTACCTTGAAAATTTGGGGTCTTGATGTGTTATCTATCTTGAGATATAAATATTGAAAGTTATACTTATAGATAATAATGGGTCGAAGACCATCAAGTTTATTCACATTTAAAGATGATGTAATTTGGTGTAGAAATCCAAAAGTGAACATTAAATCATATATCTTTATCCTACAGTGCATATGAAGTCAACATGTTAACATTACATTAGAGGCTACCAAGTGGCACAAGCACTTGGAATGCTATTAAAATGATCAGAAGGCATGAAAGGGTGCTAAGTGTCATGATCTTAAGAGTTATAATCTATATATAATGGTGAGCATTGATAGTTAAAGACATGGTTGATCAACAAATATTGATGGTGTGTATCTAGTCAATATTTCAACGGTGCATGAGATGAAGTCAAAGTGATTAAAGTTTAACATCTGGAGAGTAAAGTAATATGGGCTAAAGATCAAGATATTTAGAAGGATATCAATAGATTTATTTTATTCCAAACTATCAGGAAGAAACAAGATGAGGACAAGTGTTCAAGGATTAACTGTGACCATTTAAATTTGAATATTTGAATTTTGTGAAGGAAAATACTAGTGTCTAGTTTTTGTGCCATATCTTTAGATATATGTAGAATTTGCTCACGGTGTAAAAATAAAAATTGTATAGGAATCCAAGTCATATGTATAAATATGAATTTTAAGGTCTAATTTTATTTTTATTCAAACCTATTGAGGTTTGACTTTGACTGTGTTTAACTATGTTCTATAAATAACCTAAGAAGGGTAATTGAGTTCATTCTAATATTTTTTTGATGTTTAATGATGAATTAGATATTGGATCATGATTTAGATTACATAAGGATTCTCTATGTGAATTATTAATGTTTGATTAATCATATATAGTATGAAAAAATGTTTTTAAATCAATTTGTTTTCATTCATAATGACTTTATATATAGAGAAGTGTTTGAGCTATTTGTGCTTAAGCTAAAGGGTACTGTGATGGTTATTGGCACTTAAGGGGGACCTATAGATCAATTTGAATGGGTCCATGAATTGGAAAGTGTTCTTATGTTATTAGTTTGTTTCAATAAGTATCAAAAAGGTAAATGGGTCTCCATAAGACTTAAAAGTGACTTAGGCCTATTTGAAAGTGGATTGTGATTAAGTGTGACCTATGTGAGATGCCTTAAGGGAGAAGTCATGTTTTTTGGCTGATAAGGAAAGATTTTGGACTTGATAATTAATGAATGCTCTATATATAGTGAAACTAAATGTGTTGGTTTCTAGACATAGCGAGGGAGAGGTAGAGTGCCTAGTTGATGAGTAAGTGAGTATAATAGATTGAAGAATATTTTCATGACCTATAGGTCATATTTATGATGTCAAAATAGTTCTATTATAGTTTGAGGATATGTGAAGAGGTTTGAGAGTGCATATGAGGATAGTTTAAATGAAGGAGAGAGATTGTGTCATGCATATGTGAGAAGCCTACATGAGATATAAATAAAGTTTGTACAAGGGTTTGATAAATAGATATCTATCATCAGGTGTTAAATACATCAACTCTAAGGTGGAGGTGTTCAATTCATGGAGGGTTTAAAGGACTTGATCTTCCTTAGGGGCAGTTATTCCTTGTGAAATAGGTGTTTCACTAAAGACCTTTGGTCAGGAGGACATGATCAAGGTTTGTTGGTCTAAATGAGTTGATAAGTATCTTGTCTATAATTTCTTATAAGATATTAGTCCATGTATTTCATACTTAACAGTGGGTTTGATTTTCCATGAGGGTTTTCCATAAGAACTATGTGTTGTTTGTTTGATCTTATGCATTCATTGAATGAATGAGTTCTCTTATTAATGTTTCTTGATCAAGTTGATATATGTTGATGGTTTAATAGTTTTAAAGGACTACAACTAAAATTAAAATTTCTAGGATCACTAGTTTAATAGTTCTCTCAGTGATTGTACCTCTAACATAAGAACACTTCTCATTTTATAATTCTAGGAATTTATTGCATGAGTTATAGGTTGTGATAATCTTATTATCTATTGATGAAATAGAGGCAAAACAAGTGGACTATTTCAGAATATTTATATTGTTTAGTAGTTGGGAGCCACTATGGCCTAATAGTTAGTCTATGCAAAATACAAAATATGTTATGCTAAGTACTATTAATTATGATCAATAATTAATCTAAAGACTAATCTAAGAAAAATAATCACAATGAAAATTAAGATTGACTGATCTAGTAAAAAAAGGATCAAAAGGAAAGGTAGGGTAGAGAAGAGATGTTGATGTTCATTCCAAACACTATGAAAAATTTCAAATAACCTCTAAGAATTCACTTAACCAATGTATTGCAACAAGTAGCATAAGATCAAATCCTAGCACTCATCAAGAAAATATCTAAGGATGGTATGTAATAATGAAAATAAGAAATAAGTTCTCTTTACATATTTACCCTTGCAAGGAAACAACATTATCCCAAATGTAATAATTGTAATAAAATTAAATGAACCTAAAGTATTTCAAATAACTTATCATTGACACAAGTTAACAGCTCTGGATTCAAATGTACACACCATGAACTCACAAGAACCATTCAAATCAAAAAATGAGAACAAAAAAGTGAGAGAGAAGCCATAATAATAAAATACACAAGAAAATTTGGACAAACTTTGTAGAATTACTTGACTATATTAATTTCTCAAAAGTTACAATTAGATTTTGGCTCTAAGAATTCCTTCCCTTTTACAATTGACAATTCTTATTTTATAGGATGCAATCATGTCGGTCAGTCCTATCCAATTCAAAAATACAAGTCTTAGGACAACTATCCTTTCCAAAAATGTTCTCAAATACACTAGACTTTCCTTAATGGAGTGATCTATAGGAAATGTGTTTTACAAACTACACATGTCTTTACAAAAATAATATTTCACTTTTAAAATGGACAATGTTAGCTAAAGGAAGAATATTCTTAATTCACTAATCTCTAGGAGCCTTGTGCTGCAAAAGTCTTATGTTACTATTATAGGTTCTTCATTAATCTTTGATGTTTCTCCTCAATTAGCAAAAGATTGATAATTTATTTCATGAATATCTCATTCATTTTACCTTCTAAGATCTTGTGGCTTAATCTACCCTTCTCAATACCTTTTGATGTTTCTAGCTTTAATTAGTCTTTTCTTTAGCTGCTATTTTCCATTTACCTTTGTTATATTTATTGAAATGAGAAGTCCTATTATTAAACTAACTACTTAGGGCTTTGATTTTTAGTCAAAATCTTGATTAAATTCTTTACTTGCTAAGTTAAGTCTTACCATTGGCCAACTTGGCCTGTAACCATTCTTCTTCATTTATTCAGTGTTTTTTGCCTAGTTTTGATTGATTCTAAGGAATTAAACAAGTCAATTATGTTTTCCTTTCATATATTGATTGTATATTCTTGATTTTACATGATATAAGTCTCTTCTAGATTTATTTTATTGAAATATTTCCTTGATCATTGTAGTAGAATCTCCTTGCAGACATGTTCTCCTATTGTGATGAGTTATTAGTTCTCAATGGCTCAAAAAGACCTCAACTAATTTTTATCCCTTATGGCATCAAATTATGCATCCTTAAAAAATATCTCTTTTATAATTGAAGTTAGATATATCTCTACATCCTTTATTGAAAAAACCTTTGAAGCTACCATGGCTGTGGATTTGTTCAAATTGCTCACTAGTGGCCTATAGTTCAATTTTGGATAGAATTACCCATACACCTATGAACATTTAGATTCTTTGGATTGATTATGGAAAACAAGACTAAAATAGGGGTTTTGAATGTTTTTATAGTGATATAATGGTGGTAGTTGGCTGAATTTGAATGAGCTTCATCACTTATATCCCAATTTGGATCTCCTATTTAGACCTTTGTATTTCCTAGGACTGAATGCTCTTCCACTTGGCACATTATATTGATGTGGCTCCACTATGGTATCATTGTGGCACCCATGTGGTAGTTTTTTGGTATTTTTATTCTTCATATTCAAAAAATGGTCATTACCTTTTTAAAAGTCCTCACTTTATTTCACATCATTGGATCATCTTTACATGGATAAATGTGGACCATTGATCTTGATCCAAGAACTTGAATGCCATTGGCTACTAACTCCATTCCCTACAATTATGAGACTTGTCACTTCATCATTCATCTTTAATTTTCAATGTTCATCTCACACTATTAGATCATACTTGTCTTGGAAAACATGATCCATTGGATCTTGATCTTTGAGGTTGAATGCCATTAGCTATTGAGCGTTCTTTGGTTGAGATTGTGACACTTGTCAAGTTCTCACTCATCCCAGGACTCCATTGAAGATTTGAATTCATACACATCATTGGATAAATATATATTGAGAAAATGTGTTCCATTAATCTCTGAAAGATGATTAAACTTTACTTTAGTCTTATAGCTTTGTCTTCAATCTCACACCATTGGATCTTGATCATCTGAGTAAATACAAATCATTGATTCTGTAAATAAAAAAGACATTTAAGTCAACGCCTAGGGAAAAAAAAAACTTAGACTAATGTTTTAGATTATGTTTTTATTTTGTGTTAATAAAACTTAATTAAAATCTTAGGCTAATAATATTTAAACTAACTTTTGAGACATAATAAAGGGGACCCAGTAAATAATAAAATACATGGCCTAAAGTTTTTAATATTGATCTCACACTGTTAGATTTTATCTAGGGTGAACATACATCATTGATAAAAATACTTTGACTTATTGAACCCATCTCACACTGTTAGATTAACCTTGCATAAGTAAATGTGGGTCGTTAATCCTATGGAAAAACACAATGTTCAAGTCATGCTTGGGAATTATATGGAAGTTAGGGTAAAGTCTTAAGACTAAGGTTTTTTATTTGTGTTAATAAACACAAATCAAAATTTTGAATTTAAGATCTTAAGATAATTTTATAACAAAGGAACCATGTGTTTCTTCTACCAAGATAGTAAATAAAAGGGACCAAGGGTTATGGGATAAAAAAGGGACCAAGTATGAGTTTTTAGACTAAGGTTTGGTCGAGTTGATAAACACAACTAAACCTTAGTATAAAAATAAAACTAATCCTTAAGAAAATATAAAGTGTTCTCATGTATTTTTTCCCAAGTAATTTGAATTAAATTCAAATGATATGAGTTATGGTAATTATAATTACAGTTTTAAGCTGATCAGACATGGATTTAATTTCATTTTCAATAGAACAAAGGCTAGTAAAATATCAAATTAACATTAAAAATAAGACCCCATATATTGCTTATTCCTAATGGAATTAATTAGACATGAAAATATAAAACACATAGATCTAGTGTTATTTGTTTTATACAATATTAAACCAAAATCATGAACAAATATGCTAACTAGACTAGGTGTGGATGATCTTCAAATAAAGACACTATGCAAACATGCTAGTGACACTCTGATCAAGTGAATTTTTAATTTCAAGGTATAAATTTTTAAAATTTAGAAAAAGGGTCATAATTTTTAAATATTTGGGGTATTTTGGCCTCAACACCTTATAATAAAATTTTAGTGGCAATCATCACACAATTCCTTAGGTGTCTTGGAGCTCATTTGTTTACTACACCTCATTGATTGAGAGCTTCAAAACATGACTTCATATTTATTAGTGCACTATAACTCTATGGAGATATTATATAAATTATAATATACCTAAATAAACCCATTTATATCCATAAAACACTCCCAAATATCTCATTTTGCACCAAAATCTTGTATTTTCTCCTAATTCTTTGTAGTCCTGAAAACACATAAATATCCTTGTGTGGAATAATTTATGGATGATAATGATAAAATATTAATATTTTGGAGCAAACATTATTATTTTATATTTAAATTTAAAATATAATGACCTAAATATGAGTGGAAGTGTTTTTAATCACATGATCTCTCTTTCTAATTAGGCCTCAATTAGGTCTCTAGGCCTAAAATTTGAGATTTTGATCCAGACTTCTACCACACATGAAAAAATTTCATTAAGTGTTTGATTAAATTTACATAACATATAAACATTATCCATGAATTTTTTTTTACTTTTAGACCTTGTGTAGATAGGTGAACCATGAAATAGCCAAAAAATCTAGGCTTTCACAAGCCTTTTTCACACTTCCTTCAATAATCATAACTATAAGAGCACTTTCAAGGTAAAATTTATGGATTTTTGGACTTTATTAGGTATAATAAAATTAAATACATACTCACTAATGTTTTTCATATGTCCATGAGGTAAAATACCCTATATTGAGCTCAAATCCTTACAAAAACATAGCATTTCTTGCATTCATACAAGTGCAGGTATAAATAAGTGTCATGATGATAATCTTACTAGAGTGTATGTTGTAAAATTGGTTTAAATATCAATACAACTTATTTTAGGCACATTTTAATCTAATCTCTCTCATCACATTCCTATTAAGGTTTTAGGAGGGTTTCAAATAGTTCAGGTTCTTAATGATTGTTCATAAACCCTAGGGCATTAAATCCTAAACCAGTGCCACAAATTTCAAGTGCACAAGTGTATTAAACTATTATTATGTGATAAATTTCCCATATAATTTTTATGTATATATATTATCTTCAGAAAGTGCTCTGCAGGTCTCTAATATGCCATTAGAGAGTGCTTTACAATCTTAACCATTGTTTATAAAGGTTAAAGACCTAAACCAATATTTGATGATAGAATATTAGATTATGGGGATAAATTAACCATACATAAAATAAATTTTACCCCATTCACAAGGTTGAGGTCACACTGAACAATATAACCTTGGTCTTAAATTATAACCATGCACTTAGAAAAGCTCAAGAACATCTTATAGGCCAAATTACCACTTTTTCATCTTACTCTATTTATAGATGTCTCTCTATGATATATGCCATCATTATAAACTTAATATTTACCTTATTTTCTCATATTACCTTCAAAAAATCATTCTTTTCATGACTTTACATATGGTTTGTGTGTTTGGTCTTAGGTTTACCAAGCCTAAACATGCCTATCAACCTTGGACAATTTTCATTGACCTTGGAGATCATGTAGGGTCATGATAACATCATAAAATCACTTATAATTTATTGTATTATTCCTATATACCTCTTCCCTCTCAAACTAAGTATGCACCTCTCACTTGACTAGGTAGGCCTATATGAGCCAAATTGATTGTGTGTCTATAGGAGTTGAAGTGAGTTTATTTTGATCACTATATTATTTATCTTATTTTAGGTTTATTTGACCTCAAGTGACTATTTTAACTTTTTATATTAAATTAAATTCCAAATCCACTATGTTTGGGTTTATTCTTATCAAATTTTAAAACTAAATTGATTTACTCCAATAGTCCTGTAAGTAATCATTGGGGTTTGACTACATTTTGGAGTTTAGAACGTTAGTCTACAAGTCATTAAGCATCTAAAGTATATTCATAAAAAGTTTGAGAGTTTAGTGTCTTATTTTTACCCTATAAAAATTATTCAAGACCTCACATCTTTGCAAGCATACCCCTTCTCTCCTATGTCTATTCAAGACATGGCTATAAGTTATGTTATAGGTGATGGGTTGAGAGTCTTTTGAATATTGAGCTTTGAAACCCAGACTTCTTCAACTAGATTATTGACACATTGATAATATTTTATATTTATTTAAGAATCATTCACATTCAAACATTTCCCTTTGTTATATCTTTAGCACTTTTGTTTGTTTGATCACATATCAATGTTTCCTTTATTTTGCCTATAATAAGCCTATTTGGGTTTTCATTTTCTCAATGTATTGGGTCATCACATGAGATCACCATGAGGTTTATTATATAACTAAATATGTCTCTTTTGTTCTCTATGTTTCACATGTACATCTTCAAATCTTATCCATGCTGACCCAAGACTTCACACTGGTCAAAACTTACTATTGTATCTGTGTCATTAGGGTGTCTTGAACATTGGTTTTTTAAGTCACGCCTTATCCATTGATATTGATACTTATAAATTGTATGGATATTAACTTTAATTAATTATTGTTTCCTTAAACCCAAAATCTTAGTGCACATTTCAATACATTTCTCATAGAATATAGACCTATAGGTTTGTAGACTCATAGATTTGCATTTCTCATGCCTTAAGCCTTCTTATGATGAAAGTATTGATATTTTAATTCCTAATAATGTTTCTTAATTTCCTCATAAATTTTTATGATATCATGGTATCCATATGACTCTAAAAATTCAAGACAAAACCTTTTAAAACCATCATTGGAAGCAATATCAAAACACAGTCTTCAAATATGGAAACATGAATACCACATGGAGGACTAGTAGATAATATACAATAATGTTGGGGAGATTTTAATGAGGTTATAATATGGTGAAAATTCTTAAACATCCCTTTTATACACTGAGCATTGTCATCTCCTCCAAAAATTCAAGTGCAAATCTATAACATATCTCACATGGAGAGTCCTCTTAAAGTACCTAACCCTCACATGTGTGGTTATGATTAAAAAAAATGTATAATGGTTGTTTATACCTATACATATCTTATGCAATACTAAGCCAATGAAATCTAAAATCCATGAAATTGGTGTAAAAAATGAGCTTGTGGGGTTTACTATGTGTTTTTGACTACCCATCTTTTTGGTGATGGTTCATATAGCTCATTCCCTTAACACCTAAACTATTTTCATGAATATTAATCCCATGGTGGTTCCCTCTTAATACTAGGATCATTTATCCCAATTCCTTTGTATGCTCATGAAATAAGCATAAACTTATGGCCTTCTTGAGCTTACAAAGAGCTTGACTATGCTTCTGACTAATCTCCTACATATATTGAGCTCTCAACACCCATGTATGTTTATTTTAAATAATAAAAAGTTTAAATACACTATTATATGCATTTTCACCTGAAGGTGGATCTTCTTGGCCATAAAAGTGACTTAAAATTGCCTATTTTTAATGATTCTCTATCTTTAGATGTTGGTATACAAATTTAACTAACTATGATAATTATTCAACCATAATATGACACCATACATGTTATAACCTTTATTTAAGTGTTTTTTATTTTTTAAAATATGTAAAACTCCTCAAATTTGGCTTAGAATGACTTAATAGACATTGGGGTGTATTAACAAGCATGGTGGAAGACTAATGCATGACTATATAAACTTGAAGGAATGAATACAACTCATATTATGACTCATCACAATGAAATAAAATTTAACACACATGATAAACAACATAATATCATAGATTTCCTCAAATCTATGTAAGTACATAAAGAGACCAAAACCTTCAACACTACCAAACAAGGATTTAATTGACCATTTGAAGACCATTCTTAGACCAAGGTGACAATATACAATCTCGAAGATCCATATGAAATTTTTTAAAACTATAGGGGTTTAACCTTTTTACTTGGGGGTCAAAAATGGTCAACAATAATTTTGGAAGCCAAAAGTGTAGTGAATTTATAATGATTTTTTAACATAAGTAGCCATTATAGATAGACATATGGAATTGACATCACAAAAAAGTAAAAAAACATATTTTTTTCCCATATGATACAAGTAATATATGATAAAGATATATCATGCACCCTTTGAGTATGCCTTGATACATCCCATTATGTATGCGAGCATACCTACAGGGTGCATGAGTATGTGTCGCATATTCTTCATGGATATATATTATATCTATATCAGGCACAAGGGATGTATCTAATAACAAAGTTCTTATAAGTATAGATAATATAAGATTTAGATGAAAATTATATTTCTTTTTAGGTAATATATTTTACCCTATTAATAATTAGAGAAAATAATGGATGGAAATGAATTTGTGAAATGATAATTATTATCTAGGTTTGCATGAGATGTATAGATAATGAGATATTATTTAGTAATAAGATTTCATTCACTTTAAGTTTTATAATAATACCAATAATTTTTGTTATTATATCAATAATATATGGGTTGTATGTGTTTATTTGGAAGAATTTGATTCTTATGTAGAGATATGACATAAAGATTTGACATTATTTGGAACCAACTGTAAATTTTTAATCTTTTATTTAAAAGAAGATTATTTTCTCCTTTTGTTTCCCTATTTCATGTTTATGGGTTGTTAAATTTGGGTTTATTGAAATATAAAAAATTAGGAGTTGCAATTTCTATGTCTTACATTGTAGATATTTTTTTTTCACATTTGTTTAAAGATATGAAAGGAAAAATGAATAAAATGTTGGATTATTTTAGGTTGAGTAGATTACTAGATGAATATATAGTTTGGTTTTAATCCACTATAGGTTTAAAAAATATTTATTAGATGAAAGATAATGAATTATTATTCGCATGAAGATACTTCAAAATCTTGAATCACATATGTATGGCATCAACTAAAAAATTGACCTTGTTATATCTCGATTTCACCCTAGAATTAATAACCTATAAATCTGTGTATTAGTATGGTTAATATATGATTACTATTTCTTTGATTTTGAGCTTATGAAATATAATATAATGGGACAATAACTTTGTTTATTAGAGTAAATGTTGTGAAAAATGTATGATATATTATGTTACATTGTGGATATGTATCTATTAAATTTTGCATCATTGTTGATGACTTAGTTTAACTACCTAGTTGTTGTAAGGTGGATGCAAGATAGGTCTTACCCTCAAATCGTGATGAGGGAGAGCATCATAAAAGAGGATCATTTATATGGAGCGATTAAGTGAATATTAGTGTAAAATGCTAGTGACCCTACAGACATGCCAATACATTTTAAATGACATTTATATTGAAATGTTAGTGTGTATTGCTTGTGATAATTGGTGTGTGTGTGGAATTAATGTTAGTATGCATTAGATCTCTTTTTTGATTTATTTGATTTTTAAATATTAATTCAAAAAATAAATATTAATGTTATTAGATATAATAATTATGGAAATAATTATCATTCAAAGAAAAATCCAATTAATGACATAATTATCCTTATAAAGATTATTCTCTTAAAATAAAAATTATGCATGATATTTATTTGAAAATTAATAAAAAGTATTTTATTATCATTTTATTTAAACTAGAATGTTTTGATATTAGTTGTTAAACTAAAAAGAGAGAAAATAAATTAACAGAAGACAATAAATTTGGAACTTAAGTCAAATGCAATCTTGAATATCTTTACAAGAATTTATTTGGAAATTAAGAAATAAATTAGTAAGTCAATATTGAGAAAATTAAGAAAAAGATAAACTTAGAATATTAGAGAATTTACATGCAAAGGGGTAGCATATAATTTTAGGAGAAAGTGAATTTTTATAAATAAGAGAGGAATTTTTGGAATTAGTATTCACAACTGGAGAAAGGAGAAGGAAGATAAGGAATTGGAGAGAGAGTGAGAAATATAAGCAAGGAAAAAGGGCATTTTACGAGGTTAGTTTAGTAGTGATTTTTTTCATTCCAAAATGATGTATTTATTCTTATACCTAGGCTTTAATTTTTAATTTCTAGCATAGTGTATTCAAGTTACCTCACATAATTCTATTGAGCAACACCTTATTTATTTAAGACTTTAATTTATTAAGTTTACCCTGCATTCTACCGTCTCTCTAAATTCTTTCATGTTTCTAGATTGTATTTTTAGTCTTTGAAGGGCTACATCATAATTTTTTAGAATATTGTGTCCTTGATAATTATAGACTGTATATTAAATATATTGGGTTTAGGTATGGAAACATAGATTTATAGAGGTGCACTAGTTTTTTATTGACTATGTATTATATCTCTAAAGACCAGCATCTTAATTATTAGAAAGAGATTGAATTTTAACCTAACATCACATACCAGTATAGCTGTGTCTAAATTTTTGAGCTTGGCATCTTGATTTTATACCCTATAAGTTGTAGTTAAGATAAAGATACATGTGTTCCTCTTTCTTTCTTGCATATCATTAATTTCAATACACTGTCTCAATCCTTTTTGGCTATGATTAAATTTCTTATGGCCACATTATAAAATATTATTTGAGATCTGTGTATTACTTGTTTTCACAACATTTGAAGTAATAATTCTAGTGTCTTATTTTTAGAATGATTCTATCTACTTTTATTTTCTTTAGTTTGTGTTTCTTTACAGCCCTGTGTCCCACTAAATATGGGATGACATTAGTGAAAAATTTATTCTTTGTTTTCTATGTATAACATTGTTAAGGAGTTAAATTTTTATGCTACATTTTCTATGGATGTGGGAATCATTTGATTCTTATAACCAAAATTATGACTATGGTCTACTATATTATTTATTCCTTTTATTAAACTCTACATTCCACTTAGTGGATGCATCTTATTTTGTAATGGTCTACATGTTATCCTTTCTAAACCATGCATTCTATTTAAGTCTGCATTTCTCTATGTAACTGAGTTTGACCAATTGATAGTCATTTCACTCTTTTAACTAGTTATGATAATTTTATTTAGGTTACATGCCTACTCATTAGTAATCATATATATGTCAATTAAAAATCATTTATTTATGCCCAAAAAATTCCTTGATGTATGTATATATATATATATATATATATATAATTTGATAGAATTTTTGGAGCTATGGCATAGAAATAAAATAATGTGATTTTTGGGTAATTTAATTTGAGTCCTTTTAATACAAGAATAATAATAATTAATATTATGATTGTTTACGCTTAATTATTAATCTTTCACGTTAGAAGTATGTAGGATAATACCCTATAATCTTTGAAAGTAAAATTAGATCGATTTATAACATGAAATAAGATGAAAACTTAAAATATTTATAATTAAATGCTCTAAATTAATGTTTAACTTAGAAAATACAAGCTATCTCTATGGACATGTTTTTTGTATATCAAGAAATGAATTTATAATAGGTTATGAAAGGAACTATTATGCAAGTTATATTTTCAAGTTTGTTAATTGATTCGATTGAGGAATTTGACCCTTTGATTGTTGATAATCCAATAGGTTACTTTTACTAGCATGCAATGTTAAGATATATATAAAGCATACCTAGATGGTATGAATGTTTGAAAACTTGTGTTTTGTTATTTATGGTTATGTGTGTTATAGTAATAAAAGTGTAGGTTCATGACACATTTGATGGAATAAAATGATTGTTTAAGATTGTTATATTCTATTATATGATTAATTCTATATGAATCTTAGAAGTATATTCTATTTTATATATCTTTTTTTAGAAACAATATTGATGATGCTAATAGGTAGTGAGATGAATTCCACTAGCTTAGGTAGTGCCACCAATAGATAATATGATCAAGTGGTGTATTGTGAAATTGATAAATCTAAATGATCATATATTATTTGAAAACTTTGGCCAAATTAATGTAGATTTACATTGTAATTTCATATTTTTGATTTTCATGCAATGAGATATCATGTTATAATAGATTTATTTATAGTACACTGCATGTTATTAGAAATTTTATAGCACATGGGGTACTAGCATGTCTCACTATATTATCTCACCATTCTATCTACCTATCAATGAAGGGAGGACCATTTCCTGATAGGGGATTGTGCAAAGGATCATTGGTCCATGGTTGGTGTGATAAATCACTCAGATGATGCTCTCATCCCCACTATAGTATTACTTCGAAATGACACTTGAGATTATCAGTGATACATGAGTTGGCACAACTCAAGCTCTAAAGAGCTTGGTATCCATTATTGTATTAGGTCATATACTTAAAGGAATGTAATTGTATTATGTACTTGTATATTTGAAGAATAGTTTTTTTTATTATCATACAAGTCATAGTTGTGTCCTTTGATGATTACTTTCCTTGGAGTTGTATAAGATGTATATTGTATGAAGTATTTGAAATTGAATTAATATTGTTCCTAGTTATGATTTAACTATATTTTATTGTTTAATTATGTAATTTAAATGTTAAGTTAATTATTCAATTATTAAAAAAAAAAATATTGCATTTTCTTGAGTACAACTTGAGGGGTTATCATAGACTTGTGGTTTGTTACTAACACTTAAAGGGTCTGTAATTCCTTTAGATTTTTATTGGCACTCCAAAGATTATTCATATAAATCATATTTTCAATTTGATAATACCTTGGTTACACTATTCAAATCAACATCTATGATTCATCATGAAGAGAAAAAAAATCTTTCTCCTAATGATGAATCATGAATATTGATCCAAAATGTCAAGAAAAAAATAATGCATAGTTACTCCAAAATATTTCAATCTAATTTCTATGGAATTTGAAATCATAAAATATCTCGTATGGTTATAATTATTTTTATGCTAATAAATATCCATAGGAAAACAATTTAAATGTTACATGTCAACTAATTTGTCTCAAACATAAAAACTAATCAAACGTTAAACATCGTACTAGTGTATTAAAAAATAATAAATCATTAGCACTTAATTACTCTATCACCTTCAAAAATAGAGTAATTATCATTAAGGAAAATAAATTTTTTAGATCCTTATACTTTTTAATGTCCTCCCCTATATTCTGAGCATTCTATTTAGTTTTATTTTTTTATTTTAAACTAAATGCAACAAATTTAAATAGTGCTAGGGTTTTTCATTGGTATTCCTAAGAATTGTTCCTAACAACAAAATTTTAGTACAATATTTCAAATACCATTTACAATGAAAAATTTAAAACTTAATATCACGTGTTTAATATACCATAAAATATTTATAAAGAAAAAGCAACAAACTATTTCATTTCTATATTTGTCTGAAATGAAATAAAGAAAGAGTTAAACTTAAAAATAGTGCATAAAATAAATCATAAATAATTAACACTTAATTTTTTTATCACCATTTTAAAAATTATAATTTTCATAAGGATTAATACATTTTTCAAAACATTCCACTTTTAAAAATCCTCTTTCACTTTTTGAGCTTTTTTTAGTTTTCTTTCTTATTTTGAACTAAATAGCACTACTCTTTCTTATTGGTGATATATTTTTTTACTTGCAATCTCAGGATTATTTTATTGGTGTTTTAAGAGTTTTTAGAGCCATTCATAGAATTTGTTCCTAAAAATAGGATCAATGTCTAATGTTGAAATTACCATGTGTAACTATAGATCTAAAACATAAGAACATGTTTTTAGCATACCAAAAAAATATATTTAAAGTAAAAAACAACAAACTATTTATCTCTAATGTAGGAAGGAAGTGAAAGTTAAACTTCAAACTAGTGTATAAAACAAATCCTAAATCATTAGCACTTAATTGTTTTATCAACTTTTAAAAAATCATAATTTTCATAAATAAAAATATGTTTTCAAAAACATATACTTTTCAATATCCTCCCCTACATTATGAAAAATAATCATAATTTTCTTTATTTTCAACATAATCACCCACATTCTAAGAATTATGTTCAATTTTTTTTCTATTTTCAACCAAATTCAAAAGTATTTTATCGGCACACAAATTTTACAAGTGTTAGGTTTTTTTAACTAGTGTTACATTTTTTTAAATGTTAATAGGGTTTTTTACTAGCACTAGGCTTTTTACTTGTGTTCCTAATAATTATTCCTATAAATAATATTTTTGTCAAATGTTGTAATTATTGTGTGTAATGATAGATTTGAAACTAAAAAACACATGTTTGGCATACCCAAAAAATAGTTTTAAATTTAAAAAATAAACTATTTGATTTTTAAAGGTTAGAGGTCCTTATACCTATCACCGTCATTGCTCTTTTAATTATTTTTGATCTTTTGGTTTCCCATTTACACAATTTGCATATTTATGCTCTCCCAAATTTGTATCTTCTTGTGCTTTATTCTTCTAAATTTCACATAAATTCCCCTCTGATAATGAAATAATCTATTTGCTTTTGAAAAATAAATCTCATAATTTAATAAAATTTCTCAAATTTTCTATACTAATGAAATGGCCTATTATTTTATATATGAATTATTGAAAACCTATTTGATATTTTTTATTTTGTTTTTGAATTTAAGTTAGCCATATTTAATTTTATGTATGTTTTTATTTTTTATTTAGTTTGTTATTTTTATAATATATTTATTTAGTGTTAAGTTATTACTCTATTTAATATTTTTAAATATTGAGTCTAATTTTAGGTTAACCCTATTTATTTAATTCTATATATTTATTTAATTTTATTTTTTATTTTAATAATATAGTTATTTAGTTTTAAGTTGAAAATATCTCTAGTTAATTTGTGTTGTATCAAAACATGCAATATTCTTAAATAATGGATAACTTTTGTCATATCCCATTTATTTATCATCCTAATTTTTGTTGTATAAGTTTATAATATTCATAGTCCTATTACACTCACCCTCTATATATGTCCTATGACCAAATTTTTTTTGACTACATAACCATTTTGTTGGCACAAATTATGATTCCCCTTTCTAAAAAAAATCCTTAACAATCAGTCTTCACTTTTGGTTTTATTTTATTTGGGTTTGTGATTGTATGAGATGAGAAATAATGAGGAATAATATCAATTAGTTCAAATTAAAATTAAAATTATTCTTACTCCAAATGGCATATAAAATCATCCTTTAAATCTAAGGGATTGTAATAAATAATTAAAATAGTACACATCTATTTTCTTGAATCTATTTCACCTTCTCCACAAAAATATCAATAAAAATAAGCCATGGAACCCTCATATACATGTATGCATTATATTTAAAACATATAACCCAGCTCACTTTCATGAAAAAATATTAATTAAACTTATAATCTAAGGGGGTGTAGTTTAAAGAATGCAATATTTACTTAAATCTAATGGCATATACTTAAAATGATTCATTCTCATTTTGAGTTAAGGCTTGCAAATTTTCTAATGGTAGCTTGGGTATTGTGTGGTTAAGGAAAGGAGATAAGAATGCATCCTCAATTTTTTTAAAGATTTATAAGGAACTATTTGGGAGTGTATAAAACCAATGAAGAGCTTCTTGAGATAAAATTATGTGGAAATAATTTAATAATAAGTGTCCATATTTATCCCACTATTCAAAGGACTCTATATATTTTTTCAAATTATTTGCAAGATATCCTTTGCCATCAAAGGAAGATAAAATATTCATGATAAAGGTGGAAGGATATGTATAATAAAAAACATCTCTAGTAAAGGGTTGGTCCTCTAAGGTAATATCATTAAAATTAGCCTCATGGGAGGAAAATTATAACTTAAGAAGAATCATTTAATATTGAAGATATCCCATAGTAATCATTAGAGATATAATATCACTAGGAGGTGTTGGTAAATAAGTTGAATGAGTGCTTAGAATTTTTAATTTTCCATCCATATGGAATGTAGGAATAATAGGCTCTTTACTACCCTCATTATATTTTAGGATAGGATCATCATGTGGTTTTTAAACATTATGTAAAAGGATATCCATATTGCATGATGATTCAAGAGATATAATTATTTAATTTCGAATATCACAAAGGTTAATGAAATCAATATTTGAAATAATCTAAGTACCTAGATTGTTATTACATGCAAGAGGGATAGAAAATGTACTTTTATTGTTTTCATATTTAATTGGAACATGATTTTTACCTAAATATCTAAAGGATGGAGAGAGAGGAATGTTCTTAATTTTAATTAAAATATTATCATAGGAATGAAATATAAAATATTCATTTTCATTTTTGAACTCAAAATAGAAAGGGGTAGAAGGTGCAATATCACTTTGTACTTTAGGTTTTAGAGTATGTATTTCTCATGTTAGCTAGTGTATTAGATAGTTATTTCATCCTTTTGTGATTTTGTCTTATGTGAGGATTTATCCCCCATTACTTACTTAGTTTTTTTGTTATTATGCCATGCTTAATTATGTAAGGACTTTTCTTTATACTAGCATATTATTTATGAATAACATTTGATTTGATTTGCTTTGTAATAATTTATCTACAGCTTCATTGTGTGATGTTTTTATTGTTAACACTTTTAAATATTGGGTTAAAATGCATGTTCATCATTACTAACATGGTATCAGAGATTTGAGGTGTTACATTCATTGGCATTGTGCATTTTATTCAAAAAAAATCCTTCGCCACTACTATTTCTTCCCTTGTTGTATATCCTCAACCTTTTTTCCCTCGTACAGATCCAAAACTTTTATTTAAGGTTTGAATAAAGTCTATGGTTTTCTTCTTGGAGGGAAGGTAGAGAGAAATCATGAGAGAGATGTATTGAAGCATTGATTTCTCTTAGTGGTGCATTAGAAATATTTGGTTGAAATCCTGTAAAAAAACATTACAAGTGGAGAGGCATCCATGTTAGAGAGGCATCCCTATCTGAGAGATCTTGGACCTGCATACAAACTTTTCATATATAAGATGTTATTCCATATCTATAAATTTGAGAAGTGAGATGAAAGTAGACATTAACTTTATCTGAGGCATTAGTCCTTATGAACAACACTTGAGGCTAAGCATAAGAGATAGGAGAGGAAGCATAGGAGCTGGGAGAGATTTTCACATTAGATTTATTTCTTTCAAGTATCATTGGTTATTTTAAATGGTGTGTTTCAATTGGGAGGTTCTAAACCTATAGGAGGCATTTTCTAAGCTAAGTGTTTCCCATTAACAAGAGTGGCATCCTTTTTTTTTTTGCAAAGCATTTTTATCTTTTGTATTATCTACTATGTGGAAGAGGGAAGGAATTGGAAATATAGGGATCAAACCTACATTGAGAGGGGATCTAAGAAAATTTAAGTTGTTAGAGAGGTAGAGGAGAGCTTGGCATTAGATCTTTAGAAGAGATTGAGGTAGCTTTGCATTGGAAAATATCATCTTGAGGCACCTCATTTTCTATGATTTGAGTTATGTTGGAGGGCAAAGAGAAGAGATAATGAAAGCTTGGCATCATTTTCTATGACTTTATGAATCTTTTTTGTTAGAATTATCTATCTATTAAAGAGGCATCACCATTGTTGCCATTATGGTCTCTTTGCAACATTATAACTCTAATTTGGTTTATCTTTTCATCATTTACACCCAATATTCTACTTGAAATCAACTAGTCTTCCTTATCATTATTATTTTCTTGTATTTTGCATTGGTTTATCATTAATTAGAGAAGGAGGTGTTGGAAAAGTAGTGGAAGACTTTATGAAACATATATTATTAAAGCGTGGGAGTGGTGGAGTTGGTCTACATGGAAGATAGGCATACTTGGATATTTTTGCTTGCTCAACCTCTTGGTACCTCAAGACAAAAATATTACTTCTTTCCCTCTCACAAACAAATATCTTTTAATTAATTATTTTCTTTTATAAGTAGTATTTTTTGCCTCAAGAGGAAGCATAGTTTGCTCATATAAGCATAGTAATAACCAATCAGATATTTTTTCACTTTGGTTGGTATCTCCAGGTCTATGGTTCAATTCTAGTTCCAATGAGTGGTTCAATGCCTACATTATTTTTTGATTTAGTCACTAAAATATATCTGTAGTGTTTTTTAATGTTTTGACCCATTTGATGGGATTTGTAAAGCCTTTAAATTTTGAATCATAACTCAGATTTGAGTTCTATTTTTTTCAAAAGTTAATGGTTCTTGATTATTTATCCATAAGTGTCATTAATTTGTAAAAATTAAATACTCTTATTAAGTGTCAAATTAGTTAGGGGGGAGGGTGGGTGGGTCTTTAATACAATCTTTGGGGGGTTATCTCAGTGTTGATTTAATACATCCTTTTGTATTCTTTTAGCTCTTTGGTGATTCATTACCATGGTTTCTACTTCTATTTCTTACCATTCCGAGACTTTGACTACACATAATTACCTTAAATAGAGACCTTGAAAAGAAATAATCATAAACCTCAAAATGTTATGGTCTGTAATGAATGAAACTCAACCATAGTTTACATGTGAATTTGAAAATTTTCAGCACCAATGTAAGTTTTAATAGTGTATAGGTTTGATTGGGGGTTATGTGAGTGATAGTATTCTATTTCATTTGGATGGATGTGATTCTCAATTCAAAATATGGGCTTAGATAAAGAGTTTATTTGGTAAATTAGATCACTTTTAATCTATGGAACTTAAAGTGGAGCTTAATAAACTCTATCTAGATGAATTTGCCTCTATTTTAGACTACCTCACTAAGTTTAAGCATCTATTGACATAATTATTGAAAATTAGATGAGATAATATATATGAAGACTATGTGTACTTTATTTTGTCTATGTTGAGTGGCTCATTTTAAATATTTGCCTCTTACTTTTTCTCTAGTATGAATGCTAGATCTAGATTTCTTTTATGAGAGTCTTACTAGGGATGAATCTAAATTTACTCACCTTGAGCCTTCCACCTCTCAAAAAGCATTAGTTAAGAATAAGGGAAAAAGTAAGAGTAAGAAGAAGAAAACTCCTATATCTAAAAATTCACCTAATCCCAACACCAACACATCTAAACCCAAATCACCTTCCAAATCCAAGAATAATTCTAACCTATCTTGCTCCTATTGTTAGGGGATTGGTAATGAGGAGTCTAGGTGTTTCAAGAGAATGCAAGTCTTAGATGATGTTATTAAGAAACACCAGATTTATATCTCCACTCATTCTCCATCTCATGAGCATGGGAAAGCACTTAATGTTGTTGGGAGATCATAATTACCTATTTTAGATAGTTTGATTCTAGATTCTAGTGCTTCACACCATATGACTTTTTCTAAGGAGTCCTTTGTATCTCTTGGTTGGAGTTATACTTTCAACATTGAGGTTGGATATTCTTCCTTCATTTCTAGTAATGGGAAGGTGAAATACCATTATATGGTGGCTACATCAATGATGCATTATATGTTCCAGACATCACCACCAATCTAATTTTAGTTTATCATATTTGTTATTCTAGTCAGGGCAAGTTAGTGACTTTCACACTATAGGGTGCTAAATTTACACCTTTATCAGATCCACAAACACTTATTACATAAGGTGTTATTGATTATAATTATGGAATCTATTATTTTTATGGTTTTTATGATACTCCTTTTCTAAGGACATGTTTATTTTCTCATGTAAATTCTAAGATTCATTTTTGGCATGAGAGATTTAGACACCTAAACTATATATTTTTGGTATGGTAGAGGGTCTTCCTACAGTTTAATGTCTTTATATAGTTTGCCTTGGTTGAGCATTAGGGAAACAAGACCAAGATATATTTCCTAAGGTTATGTCCATGAGAACTTCTTCAGCACTTGATCTTGTGCATAACGATTTTATGGTCTTTTCTACTCCTTATTTCAATGTAGCTAAGTATGCACTTACTTTCATTGATAATTTATTGAGGCATACTTGGGTTTATTTCCTCAAGTACAAGAGTGATGTATTTTTTCACTTCAAATTATTTAAGGTTTTTATCAAGAAATAGTCTTTTAGTTGCATCAAGAAGCTTCATACAGATAATCAAGGGGAGTACTTAAGTTGAGAGTTCTCTAATTTTTTATTAGCCTATGGTATTACTCACCAACATTATGTTTCACATAGTCCATAGTATAATGTCTTAGAAAAAGGAAATAACTAAACTATAAAGGATATGGATAATGACATGATGCATTCATGAGATCTAGTTCCTAACTATTGGGTAGAGTAGTTAATTATATTAACTACATTCAGAACTACACACCACATATATCACTTGAGCATATGACTCTAGATGAGGCTTGGTCTAGAACCAAGCTTGGTGTATCATTTTTTTGAGTCTTTAGGATCCTTTCTTGGGATTTTGTAACAAATAACAAAAATAAAGAATTGGATAAGAATATCAAACCTTTGATTTTGAAGGGTATTACAAGGACATGATAAATTATCATATTTTAGATCCTGATACTCATGATGTTCATTTTCAAACACATGTATAGTTTGATGAGCACTTTACATCTCATGATTCATCACATTCTTCCATTCCTTCTTATTATTTTGATTATTCATCACCTCCTTTCAGGTATTAATTATTTGAGGAGCCCATTTAGGATATTCCTAAAGAGGTTATATAAGATGAGGATCCTATTCACACTGATGTTGCCACTATGCCTAGGTGGGCTCATACTATATTTTTTGAGGCACCTCCTTTCATACAAGATCTTCCACCTACTCAAAATTTTCATGCATATTCTATGGGTATTGGAATTTTATATTAGGCATTGTCTAGGGATCCAAAGTCTTTATCATAGGCTCATGGGATACAAGAGTAGGATGATGTGATGACAAATTAGTATTCTTCATTGATGAATAATCACACTTGATATTTGGTCACTCTTCTTAAGGGAATAAAGTTGGTTAGGTGAAACTAATTTACCACACCAATTATGCATTTGATTGGTATATTTATAGTTATAAGTCATGTATTGTCAGAAAGGGATTCTCTTAGGTTAAAGGTATTCACTACTTTGAGAATTTTATTTACATGGCTAAGATGGATTCTATTATCCTTTTACTTTATCTTGCTACATCATAGGGTTGGTCAGTGTATCATATGGATGTTAAGAGTGATTTATTTCATAGAGAATTACATGAGGAAATCTATATGGAGAATATTTTTGGATTTTTTCATGATTCTTCTCTTGTTTTTTGACTTAGGAGGTCTCTTTAGGATCTCAAATATGCCCCTCAAGCTTGGTATGAGAAGATGGATTAATTTATTCTCTCCACTAGATTTATTCACTATCACTTCAATCCCATAGTGTATATTCAACATATTAGGGAGAAAATTGTTATACTAATATTGTATGTTGACAAAGTTAATCATAGCTAGCTCCTCATATAAAATTCAAATTATTCAATAGGAATTTTTAGCATAGTTTGACATGATAGATCTTGGTATTTTTCATTTCTTTCTTAGTTTATATATCTCATAGATAAATACAAATATTTATTTGAGTTAACATAAGTACACCCTTGATATTCTTTAGCATTTTCTAATGGATGATTACAAGCTAAGTCATTCTTTTTTTTAGTCTAGAGCTAATCTCATTACCTCTTGTACTACTCCACTTTGTGATACTACATTATATTGGTAGATGGTTGGGAGTCTTATGTATCTAACCCATACTCACCTCAAATTTGCATTTGTAATTGGGATTGTATCTAGGTTTTCACATTATCCTCATGAAATTCATTAGTAGGCTACCAAGACTATTTTAAAATATCTATTAGGCACTACTCATTTTAGATTACACTATACTAGGGGTTATACTCATTTGGTTAGATATAGTGACTCAAATTGGGTAGGTTTTCTTGATGATAGGTGTTCCATTTCTAGATACATATTTTGTCTTGGATCTTCATCTATTACTTGGTTATGAAATAAGTAGTAGTCTATTACACTTTCATCTATATAGGTTGAGTATAGGGTAGAAGTTATAATGAGTCAACATATTCTTTGGCTTCATCAATTATTCATATAGTTTGGATTCATGTAGGATTCACCTAATATACTCTGGTGTGACAACTAGAGTGAAATCCAAATATCTCACAACCCAATTAAACATCAATGAACTAGGCACATTGAGGTACATATGCACTTCATTTCTTAGGACATTAAAAATGGATTTCTTAGCTTTGAGTACATTTTAACTCAACATCAGGTTGTAGACATCATCATGACTCCTTTTACCTCACCTTATTTCATTCATTTTAATGGAATGCTTAGGGTTTTTAAATTTATCCTTATGGGTTGTTCATGATGACATCTTCCTTCTTAATTTCATAGATACATATTATATATGAGTACTTTATTATGCCTAGTTATCAGGACTCATATTGTAGATATGCCACTATTTCATTTTTGGCTATTGCTAGCCCCTATATTCACTTGAGAAGGGGTATTAGAGTATCTATTTTTTATGTTTTATAGTGTATTATCTATATATTTTATATTTTTTTGAGTTTTTCCTATGTGATTATGTATCCCACATTGATTACTTAGGCTAGTTCATTGTTGTGTATTTCCTACTTATGCAAGGAATTTCCTTTATACTAGAATCTTATTTCTTAATAAAACTTTATTTTCATTTATTTTCAATCATTTATCTACAACTTGATTATTTGATATTTTTCTTGTTAACACTTGTGAATCTTGGGTTGGAATGATTGCTCCTCATTCCTAACATTAGGTACATGATTGTTATATTATAAAGGAACATTTACATATATATCATTTGTATCATTGTTAATTTTATTAGTAAAATATTACATTAGGAAACCTTTATCAATTATTTTTTGTTATTTATTTTGAATTAGAAGGAAAGTATAATAACATGTGTTTCAACATACTTTGTCTAATATTATAATTTTCATGTTTTGAATCTAAAAGTATAAGAAGAAAATTAGTACATGCATTTGGATCATTGAGATCTAGAGAAAGAATTACTTTCACTATTTTAATTTGAGTGATCCAAAGAAGGGATAAGATTTAAAATATTTCCATCACTTTGAAAAGAAGGCACACACTCAATTTATTTAACAATTTCATTATAGGATATAAGAGAGGTATATTCATTTTTTTCAACACTTACATCATTAGAAGGAGAAGAAATATGAGAACTATGTTCCATATACCCAAGATGGATAACATCACACTCATAACCATATGAAATAATACTATGATCATTACCATGTTCATCTATAATTTTATTTCCATCATTATTTATTTTACTATCATAATTATAAGCAAAATAAGAGGTGTTAGCATATGTTTTATATGCTAAAAGATATTACTATGTAATATATTTATCATTAGGAGCATTGAATAAATAGTACAAAAAATGGGGTTTCCTAGAGCTTATAGTAGAAGTAAAAATTTAGATGTAACCACCCAAAGGATAATATAAATATATATGGATAAAATATAAGTAATAATTACTTAATCTATTCCTATGCAATAAATTAGATCTCAAAAATAAATACAATAATTTGAAAAATATTTTTGTTAGAAGTGGAAACCCTAAATGCAATTTATGGTTTTGTTAAATAAACAAAGGATAGGTTCACCATAATGTTTAACCTAAAATCTAAATGTTGGAAATCTAGGGTTAATATATGTAGATATTTCCTAAGGAACAAGGATGGTAGACTATCTCTAAAGTAGGATAAATATTTTTGAAACTTAGATAAAATATATACTAAATTTATTTTTCTAAGATGATAAAAATAGAAAGTAAAACTATGTTATGTATTTCAATAATAATGAAAAACAAAATAATTAGATATTTTTGATGTTAATATATATCTAGATTTGGAACAAGTATAAATTTAACTAGATATAAATTTTAGAATAGTCACCTGATTGTATAAACTATGCCTCTATGGCCATAGGCACAAGTTTTAACTTGGGATAGTTGTATTAGTTCTACTATCTGACTTGGACATAGGTGTCTAATATGGAATACCTACTAAAATTAGAGGCAAACCACCTTGATTATTCTAGGATTTATGCCACCTTCACGTTAATGCATTCAAATCTAGGTCATGGACCATCTATCCTTGTCAAATAGTAAAACCATAGTTCTTCATCTTCATATTAGTTATGGGAAAAATAGGCTAGTGTGTACACGGTATTTATATACCACAAATACCCCTCTATAAATGACAATTTCCTACATATATAATACTATGAATAGGGAATCATACTTATGTAATTATCACCTATGTGTTGGCCTCTATGTGAATAATGCAATGTGTGAAAAATAAGTACAATAGTGACCTAACTTGTAATTTGGGAAATATAGCTCTTGGGATACTCCTTTAGTACTTCAAACTTATATGTATTTTCACTATGACTGATATGAAAATATGATAAAATAGGAAATATTTTCACCGTAGTGATTGATAAAATGATTTGGGTATGTTGCTTTGTGAGTTTCTAGGTAGTTTCCAGGTTAGGAAATAAGGAGGGTTGATCTTGTATATATACAAATCCCTTTGGATATTATCTCTCATTAAATAACTTGAGCCAACCATAGGATATTTTTCATTTGAAAATTGGATTACTTTAGGACATTATACACTTGTGTTAGGATATGACAATTGTGTTAACATAAGCATCTAACTTGGATGTAAGTGTCTATGAAGTTGGAAACTAGGTGCAGGTCTATAACTTGTAGAGATGGAAGATAATCATGTTTATAAAATTATAGGAAAGATATAAGGCCTAATTCATTAGAATAGCATTGATCAAACTAAGAGATAATGAATTAAGCATAGAAAGATAGTGTATACAAGACTTTTGGTAGTGGAAAAGGTTTAGAATTTGAAGGCACATCCATAATATGTATTTTACAAGTGTATAATACTAAGGTGATATATAGTTCATAAATAGTATCTAAAAGAACATATTAAAATGTTCCATAAGAAAATATAAAAAAGTAATAAGTACACTCAAGGAAGTGGAAATGTCAAAAAATAAAGTATAAGAAATTAATATTACCATATCATACTAATCCCTACATGTATGTATTAGAATAAATGTTATGTAACATAACATATCAAGTACATGGTGTAATATGTAAACATGAGTATAGGAATGCATAAAAATTAGTATATAAGTTCAACATGATAATGTAAAAGTGATAATAAAACAATATAACATTTATCTATCATGATTAATGAAGTAGATTTCCCTAGCATAGTATGCCATGTGGGAAGAGGAAAGGTCTAACATACATATGTGCAAGTATCATGGGTATAGTGTATGCATGTATCACACTTAAATATGTGAAAAATAAATTATATGTCATATAATAACATAAAGTAAATAACAAAAATGCCAAGGAGATAGTAAACATGTTTTCACTGATAATTTTTTTGTATTTTTGATTTATTTGACTTTTGTATTTTCTTTTGATATTTTATTTTTTATTTTTTTAGAATATTTTTGTGAATATAATAATTCATCACAATTATAAAATTTAGGACTACCTGGTGGTATTGTCAATTTTCCACCATTTTTATAGTGAATCATGGCTACTTATTCACTATTTTCTTGTCAATGGATACTAAAATACATTGCTATCAACTCATCACCATATCCATCATGATGGATGTGAATATACTTACTCTCAAAGTAAAAGTTGAGGCACATGCTTGTATTTTATAGTGTTACATTCATATTAGCCAATCAATGTTACCCAAAATGGAATGTTAAATGTGGTTCATGATCCAATACCCAGATGGTTATAAGGACCACTTATGGTCCACATGCAATGGGTATTATAATGTATCTAAATTTTTTTGGAAATAATGGAAAATATTTTAACTCTTTTGTATTATGTCCTAACTATCTAAACATGGAACAATGCAAACTATGTCCCAATTATTAATATCAACCTTAATATGTTCAAAATAGTTCCCATTAATATTTATAATCATGGTAAGATTTTCACATAGTGTGTATTTTGAAGGATGATCTATTTCACCTTTATATTTTAGACTCTTATAAAGTGGAGGTATTTTATATTGTCTAGGCATAATTTATATATGTCCTTATTTTTTTTTATTTTATTTGGTAATGCCCCAGAATGATCTATATCATGGCCAGTGATATGAGGATAATTATAATAGGGAAATCCTTATTTTAGATGAGCCCACTACCTAATCAATAACTATTAGGAGGTAAAGGTATCATATTATGCTAAAGTAATATGTCAAGTATTATATATGGATAATCTTATTTTATTATGATTTGTATAATACGTTATGGAGACTTATGTGAATACTTCATATTATTATTATAGTGTATCTAAATTTTTCCTTTATAAGGTTGACTTAACATTTTTATATAATATGGATGGATTGAATAGCAAAAATTTACATGTTCATATATTAGTTTTTATTTCCCCTTACCTGTATTTGGTTTTTTGCCTTTATGTAAATGGATTTAGTTTATATGTACTAGGAATTGTAGGTGTAAATATGTTATGTCAAAGATGCTCAAGTAGATCAAAACTTAGTTTTCATAGTTATTGATTTATCATATCATAAGGAACATCCTCATCAATATCATAATAATTTGAAACTTTCACATGTTTTTAATTAGTATTAAACAATAAAAGAAGCTCAAATTTTTTATTTTCCTATTTTTTTGAGTATTATTAGCTCCTTTGGTGATGGTTTTTGCTTTGCTTCTTTATATTTTAGTTTTAATTATATGATAGTATGTGTACCCATGTACACATTTATGTTTAGTATGTTATGATTATCTTGGAATAAATGATTGATTTTTATTGACTCACCCATATCATAAGTTTGTATACCCTCAAATGGAATATTTTTTTTAGGTAGTATCATTTTAGGACACCATTCTATATCAACATGTAACATTTTTTCAAAATTTTAAGGGTTAATCATCAACAAACATCAACTATAAAATTCCATCATATATAAATTTAACACATTCATGAAATGTAGCTGATGCAAATTGAATTATGTGTATCCAAGGTCTACCCAATAATATTATACTAAAAAAATTGAGACACTGATTGAAATGTAGTTTGGACTATTCTCAGTCCCAATGTCACACTTAATGAGATTTGTCCAATCAGTTGGTTACATGAATTATCAAATAATTTGATAGTCATATCATATTTTTAATGAATATTTATTCAAATTTACATGGTTGTGGGGAATTTTGTGCTAAAAAAGTTTAAAATTAATCCATTATCTATTAGATCTCTCTTAATTCCTTTATTTTGAGCATAACTTATATGAATAAAGTAAATATTGAGTGATTATATCCTTTTAGTGTATATATTTATGATCAAAAGTGATGAGTTTTGAATTTTTTTGAGACATTGCATAATATCTAAAAATAGGCTAGTTATATATCACTTGGTACTTGTGTTTCATGTGGGGATTGATATAAGATACCCTCATAAATAGTTAAGTACTACAAAACCTCAAATATTAAGATCTTGGTATGTGTATTGTGTAATTGGTTAAAATTATCATATCTTCTATATTTTATTATTAGATTAGGATTAGGAGGGACCTATTGTATATTTACATGAGTTGGGATAGGTTTGTAATCCTTTACTTTTTGTGTAGTGATAACATCAATTATAGAATCGAATATAATTCTTGGACAAATAATGGGAGTTGAATGGTAGTTGTCACTTGAATAAGATCTAGGAAGAACAAAAGGTTGAAAACACACATATTGGCACCTATATTCAAATTATATATTATTAAAAAAGGAGTTGTAAATAAAATAATTATTTTTATCTTGTTGTAAGTCTTTGATTTGACCAAATAATTTAAACCATTTGATTATTCCTTTGATCGATTTAATAATACATGAAAAATATCAAGCAATGATTATCATCATATTCTCTTTAATTAAAAAATAAAGTAGTTATATACATAATTATCATGATTGATTTATTTTTAAAATAAAGGAAAATACAATTTATAAAATATTTTATTATTCCTTAAATCATAAATTAAAAAAAATACTAGGGAAAGTTAGGGTTTGCATAAGAATACAAAGAGGTAATATTCATAAAATGTTTAACTTTTTTTTGGAAAATAAGGGTAAGGATAATATCCTAATCAAAATTATGAATAAAAATATTCTATAGTAGGCTAATTAGACTTATTTAAATAATAAAATATAATGAAACTAGAAAATAACTATGTAAAGTACAATGCCAATTGGTATTCTGATAATTAAAACACATAAAAGGGATAATACTTAGCTTATTTTCAAATTTTCAAAAACATTTGAGTTGTGCAAAAGTGGAATAAGGTATGTTTATGCTTAGGATCCAGTCATCAAATTTTAGAAATATTATTTTTGGAAATCAAGATAATTGCATCAACCTATGGACACTTGCATCAATATTTTTTTGTGTGTCAATTATTCTATCCTATGTGAAATATTAATTATATTATGAAGTGAACACTTGTGAATTTTAGGGTTTTATCTCATTTATATTTATGTATCTATATCATGTGCATAATATCTATATGAACATATATATCTTGGACCTTAATTCCTCATATTAAGTCAGGTTACCTTGCTAAAAATGGGTTAGCAAGTTCACAAAGTAAATATTGACCTCAATAAACCCTCTATTAATGAACATTTCATACATATATAATACTATAAGGAGGGACTCAAACATATGTTATTCTTCCCTAAGTGTGGTTTTGTGTGTGAATAAGGGTGAAATATGTTATATTCAAAGGCATGGAATGATCTATCTTATAGCTTGACAAATCCTACTCATGGGATATTTTTTGAATGATTCATACTTATAACATGACTAATAATATGACTAATATATAAATATGGAAGAATAGGGTAGTATAAATCAGTTGTGCAATTGATTGATTGATTGAGCTTGAATAGGTGTTTGCTTGGTATTTGTTAAACATGTGTTTTATAATAATGAATGTTCTTCGTTTTGTATTTATGTCACACATTTTGAGATTATCTCATGAAAGGGTTAGATAAGAGAAATAGGATGACCCATATGTTTCTAAATATTTTCAATTTGGATGAATTTTGAGGTACAAACACTTGATATTTAGACTAGACAATAACATTGAAACTAATGTTCCTATATAAATGCAAGTGTTCAGTTGGATAGAAAATTATTGAAGGTCTATAACTGAAATTAAAATATATAAATCATATATATTTTAAGGTGTTTTAGTGTACAAGTGATTTGGGTCATCAAAATGATAGGATTGAACTATAATAAAAGTAGTTAGGCATAGTCATATGGCAAATATGAGCCTTTTAGTAGTCAGAAGGTCTAGGAATCAAGGGTCAATGTATGATTAGTATTTTTATAGTGTGTAAAAATGAGATGCTATATATAATAATGTTTTTGCATCCATAGTGTGAAAATATAATAAACCTTAGGAGAGGGTTTTTTTATTGAAACCCTAACACATAACATCCAAACCCTTACAAAAAATGGGGGAATAAACTTAAAGATAAAGCTAGGCTTATATTTGAAACCCCTGATAACCTTTGATTTTCACTTGTGACCTCTGAAAATATTTATAATTTTTTATTAAATATGTAATATGGGCCATCCACCTCAAAACTTTATGGTTTGGAATTGGGCCAATATATTCATTTAATAATATTCTTAGAAAATGTGTTGGTTTATGCTAATTATTCAATATTTATTCTTCAAAATTCCTAGTAGCAACATATTATTTGAAATCAAGAATAATGATCTTTGAAATAAATTAGTATAAAATATAATATAGGTAATATCAAATCCAAACCATATAAATGTAAAATTTTGTTCACTCCTAACCACATTGATAATTTTTTTCTCACCGTGTTCGGGAGCCCTACCAAAAATAAAGAGGACAAAATTTTCCTTTTCAATGGTTTAGATGGTTCCCAATCAGGGTGAGATTTTTTTTATTATGATGGTTGTAAACCTTTGAACTATAGAGAGGATAACTCATATCCTTTTTTGGGAGGGATTAAAACTATTGTGATATTTTTTTTCACCATGGTTAGAAGAGCTCCTAACCATAGATAAAACACAATTTGACCTCTCCATGATTGGGAGGACTCCCAACCATGGTGATAAAAAATAAACTCACCATGGTTTGGAACCATCCAAACCATTAAAAGGGGGGGGAAATGTCACTATAGTTGGGATCCCTCCCAACCATAGAGAAGGACATTTTCAATCTCCATGTGTTTGAAAGAATTTTAGAATATAATCCAAGAGAGGAAGAAGAAATAAAATATGTATGGGTATGGTTGAAAAAAAAATTTGGTTGTGAACATGTTGAATTATATGATTGTGAAGAGCTCCTCTTTTGTTGGGGAGGAATGACCTGTAAATAAGACAACACTAATGAAAATGGTTGGATAGATAGATAGTTGTGTGGATTACCTATTTCTATTTAGATATTTAAAGTAAGAGCTTCCTCAGGGGCTATTAATCCACATATTTTAAACAATTAGGTTTATAAACTAGAAGATAAAGTAATTACATCAATAATAAAAAGGTATTGAAATTGAATACAAGAAATGCTTGATAAAAAAATATAATAAAATGGATAGTATAGTAATAAGTGGGTCAATACTAATTCTAAATAGTTTGGGTATGATTTATAAAATAGGTTAGGGGTATATGACCAAACATATGAAAATAAAGTTAGATTTAGTTGAGGGTAGGTGGGTGAAAATAGCTTGTTATTTCCTGCATAGTGACCATCGATGGTTGGTGTGATCATTGGTGGTTGAGGTGACTGTTAGTGGCTAAGATGACCATTTATGGTTAGTTAGACCATCAGTGATCAAGATGAACATCAGTGGTTACTATGGGTTGGGTTTGGCTGATAAGAGGTTAGAGTGATGGAATCATAGAAGGAAATTTTTAGAGATTGGTTTATGTTGCGTTGATTACAAATGGAAACAAAGTAATTAATAGATTGAAAACAAATACTTATCTTGCCAAGGTTAGTTAGATGAATGGTTGAGGTGGTTGACTTATTGATGGAGTCTAGCATGATTCTAGTAGAGTAATAATACTTGGCTATTAGTCAAGGGGAAATGACAAGCTAGCTCTCTAATATGGTGACTAGATTATTGAAAGAAGTGACGTATAAAGAAAATCTAGATATAAAATCTCCTAAAGTCATGGATGGTCCTTTTTCACCTCTTTCTATATTATTTTCATATCCAATGAAGGAGAAGTGTAATAATAAATTAAAAAGGGGTCCAACTTGTCTAATTTTAACTTCAACATGCATGGGCTTGCACACAAATTAGATGAACTAATAATAAAAAACTTAAGGTGAAGTGAAGGGTTAGTTAAATTAGTTTAGATAGTTTAATCTAACCATTGATGATAAAGGTGACCATCAATGGTAAGGTGATCATCAGTGGTTAAGGGATGAGGTCAAGTTAAGTTAAAAGGATGGGTTTAGTTAGTAGGTCAAACTAAATACTGTTAGGTAGGTATGGAGTTGTATGGTCAAGTTCAAGCCTAAGGGGGTCTTGAGGTGGTCTATGGGTGTTTTGACACTCAAAACCATTGTGTGTGGATTTTTGGTGTCTATGTTTTACCCCTTTTTATATAATTTATATCAATAAGATGTAAAATAAAAAAGGATTACAAGTTACCTTGAGCATGGGAGGAGGTGTTCCCCCCAAACTAGGAAATGATGATGTGAAATAGAATTAGGTACATATTTGATGAGTGTTTATCATGAGGATGAATGTGGACATCATGAATGTGGGTGAAAGGTTGGATATTCAAGTGTAAACATGCACACAAATTATGAAAAAAGTGTGAAAGCCAAGACCATGCATTGACTAGGTTACCATATTTGGTAGAAAGTAAGGTCAGTGCTAGAAAGACAAGTGATAAGTGGATAGTATGACTAAATTTAGGCATGGTATTTAGGAACACTTGTAAGCACAAGTATCCTAGACATGGTCTATGTTTTCATGAGTATCCAAGGTAGGAAGTTCTCTTTTGGAAAACACAAATTGGTTAGGTGAAGTCATGGGTATTTGAGGTAGGATGTGTTCCTAAGAAGACACAAGTGGGTTTGGTGTGTGAAAGGTAGCTCTAGTTCAAAAAAATAGGTCAACATGGAAATCATTGTCATTACAGTCAAAAGGACATCATCATAAAATGTGCATGACTTGGGCAAAAACAAACAAATGGTAAGGTGATGAAGTAGCTATTATGGTAGGTAGAAAAGGTAGTCTCCATGGTTGGGCATGTGATATTGTTGCTAAAACAATTATTTGATTAATTATCTTGACTATCGATGGTCATGGGTCTTAAGATTGATTGTCAGTAGTCACCTTAACTATCAATAGTTAGGGTACAAACCATAAAAGGGAACATATCAAAATTGCATCCTCTTGTCCAATTCACTCATTTTTCAAAGTGACTTTTGATAGTGAGAGCTTGTTTTGGCATTTTATGAGAGGTTGTTAATGGTGACTGCTAGTGGGTGACTTGGTTAAAGTTTATTATTGATTTTATTGAGTGGACCAACAAGAATATAGAGTGGGCTAGGTAGGGTACATGGTAAGGTAGTGGTTCCCCAAATTCCTCCTTGATAATGGTTTAATAATGAGGTAGGGGTTGTATTAATTTGATAGATTAGATTTCAATTTGAAAAGGCATTATCAGTTATTTTATTTATTATTAATTATTTGGGTGGGTGTTGGGATTTTCCATGGGTTGTAGTTTTTCATGGTTTTGGTGAAATTCATGGGTGAATTCTAAAATGAGAAGGGTTGGGTTAGGATGGGGTGGGGTGGGTAGGATAAGAATTTGAAAAAATTGGTGAATTTTTAACTATTTGGGTGGGTTGCAGGTGAGGTAGGGTTTAATCATGTTCTATTGATAGTCATACATAGTGATCATTAGTGGTCACACTAATTATCGATGATCAATGACCATTAGTGATTGGTCATCTGATCATCGATGGTCATCATGATAATTAGTGGTCACCAATGGTGAAAAGAGTTTTTTGAATGGTGTGAAGGTCTTAAGGGATAATAGATGTTTTAAGTGTCTAGTTCAAGTTGAAGGTATTGTTTAAAATGGGATGCTCAAGGGTTTGATAAGTAATAGTATAATTTTTATGTTAGATAGATGAGGTAAAGGGTATTTTTTTAGGGCAATAGGTAACGGTAAAATGGGTAAGGTAGGGTTGGCTAAAAAAGATGGTGATATAGTTCACATAGGTAAAATGTGGTAGTGAATTAAGTATGTTTATTAACAAATCTTGTAGACATAGGAGTAGATTGATATGTGGGATTAGGTGCTTCATATTTTCCATGAGATTCACTAGGGGATGACTACCAATTATTGGGTGTACATGGAGGAGGTGGTATTTGGAGTGATGTTACACTACCAATACATGTTTTGAGATGTGGCAATGATTGTGGCCCTCATTAAGAGATGGGATCTGGATATGAACCCCATATTTCTACCCACTAGTGAGATGATGATCTTATTATAGGATGTGCATAGGATCACATGCCTACCCATTAAAGGTGAGTTGATTCATCCCATCAAGTAGGAGGAGATAGAGGAGTTCTTAGAACTAATATATAGAGATGACCATGATCTTGTTAGATGGCACACTAGAGGATTTAGATACATTCCACTCTATTAGAGGGTGAAGGGTAAGAAGAGACTAATGATGATGATGATGATGATGATGATGATGATGATGATCATATATCATGATTTACTCTTCTATGTTCAAGCAATGGGAGGTCTTTATATCTACTATTGGGGGTATTATATAAGATATTACTAACTCTTAGAGTGTTTGATTGGGTGCTTGTGTTTATAGTCTAGATATACAAGGAGATATGGTGTTTTAGAGATCCTAAGAGATATGTCATCAACATTGGGTTCATGATACACTATTGGGCATATGAGCACATATGAGTTCTATGATATATGGGGCTTACATAGGAAGGTTATGCCTAGATGGAGTTTAGAGTTAGATTTATGAGGTGGAGAGATAATTTTGACCTCATAGGAGTAGGAGGTGGGGTACATGATACAAATTATTTTAGAAGTACACTATAGGCCTTGGTTTTTGGTGATGGGATTTGGAGGCCATACATTAGGTTTTTAGACTAGGCTATATATAGGAGACATATACTATCCCTACAAAGCTATAAGTGGATCTTTAATAGGAGGGATGGTGAGGTAGAGTTCATCCCATTTGATAGGGTTCAATGATATTTTGGCCTAGTATAAGGGATTTTTGGGTCTCTTCCTAAGGTATAGGTAGGATGATGTGAAGCTTCTTCTCCAAAGGCCATAGCCTATCTATACTTTGCTTAATGATGAGGAGTTGTCAGCTAGGCGTGATATAGATGAATCAAGCTTTATAGATTCTTACCATACATGGTACTAGGTACTTTAGGTTATATCAAATTTTAGCAAAAATGATGGTGGTAGGAAACCTATTGATGTTGACCTAGATGGTATAAGTTAGCAAGTACAATTATAGGGAATTGCCTCAAGTGCATAGGTAGGAGTGGCACTAGCCAAAACATAAGATTAGGTGGAAACTTTATAGGGTTAGTTGGATACAATATAGGGTCATAAAGTTATGCTTATATGTGAGAGAGACTAGGATAGATCTACACTAGCCTTGGTTACCTAGGAGAGAGAACCCTTGAGATAGACTAGAGGAGAAGCCAAAAGACCTTTAAGAGCACTAAGCTCTATCCCCATGGCTTGGTATCTAACCATATTAGATGAGATATGCTACTATGAGGCCTTAATATTGAGACATTATCTTGATGAGCCTTGATGAGGTAAATAAAAAACTAGTTTGGCAGGTGGTGTTAGTGTGGAAACACTAGGTTAGTGGGATAATTTTATAGGTGGGTAGGAAAGCACCTCAAGAGGATAGGAATTAGGAGGTAGTAGTGCCCTAAAATATAGTGGTGCCCCATAGCCATAGTCATGAGATATTATATTTTTTTTGTATATCATTTTAATACTAGCCTGTGAGCTAATGTAATGAGATGTAAATTTTGAGAGAGACATGTATCTTTTTATATACATATGATGTTATTGGTGACAAATTCACAATTTATAGATATGATCCTCATTTTATTTCTCATCATTCATGCTTTATGATTTGGTTTTTATGTTCATGATGTTTATTATAGTTATGTTGATCATTGATGATGTTATATTTATTATGCTTATTATATAGATATGGATACTGATGTAGACTCACCTAGGTAGGCATGTTATGAGATGAATTATGTTTTATATTCATATTATATTTATGTGATGATGATGTTAATGCTAAAATTTAACAAGTATATGCTTCCTTGTTTATATTTAGACACGTGGTAAAAAAATGGTTTTTTATTTATTTGCTCATGGATGCTATGATTGTGATATCATGATGGATATGTTGATGATGTGTACTTTTGATTATGATACATGTTGATGTTATTTTATGATTATGGTAATTTTATAAATTTAAAACACATAAATAAAGTTGAATAACAACACTAGATGTGAGAGAAAGAATATAATAAAGAGACAATTGTCTTAGTGAATATATTAACTAGTCGTGAGAGGATAAAAAGAGGGCACGATGCTCCTTCTTTGGAAAGGACTAATAAAAAACCCAAATTTGGATTGGTTTAAGTAATATGAGCCCTTTGAATGATTCACAGTGGCATTCTTTAGTTGGTTAAAAAGTGTCTTGATCACATAATGTCAAGTGAGCTCAAAATCCCTTGCTTATAGTGTATAAAAGGGGAGATGGGTGATAAATAAAACCTTCTTGTGAGAATAAAATTCCTCTTCTAGAGGTTAACATAGAGTCAATATAAATAAGCATATGTAATATATGGTATATAATTATTGATGTAAGAATTATACTCATGAGAGATGATTGCATATTTCAAACTTTTTGCTCATGAGGGATGATTATGGCCTTTAAAATTACTAGTGCTTTTGATTGATAATGGGTCTCTTGCTTATTTTTTTGTGTAGGAGGGTTGGGGAAGCTGATAAATATGGGAAGATTATAATAAATTGTTATACTTTGATAAATGTTTTACTTAACCATCCTTCTAGGGAGTGGTCTAGTTTTGAGTGCTTTGTTTAATGTCTTTTGATAGTTATCCTTTAAGGGAGTAGTCCACCTTAATTTGAGAAATTTTTAATATGTTTTCAATAACTATCCTTGAAGGGAGAAGTCTATTAATGATATGGATGATCCATGATTGTTTTTAGTTATGAATTTGCTTTTGCTTTTGATTTTGCTTGATATATAATTGCTTATATAGGCTTAAAGGTTGACTTTTATGAATGCAAAACTAAAATCACAAGAAGGTTGATTAGGTGTAAAGAGTTTTAGGTGATAATGATCATGAGAATCCATCCTATACAAGGGGAAGAAAGTACCATGAGAATCATGCCATGGGTAAAGCCTTGATACCTAATTTTCAAGACTAGGCTATGACTGTGATGAATAATCACATGATTTAGTTTCAATTAGTTTCCCCTAAAATAGGGAAATGAATGTGGATTTGAAAGTAAGGGATGAAAAAAAGTCAGATAAATGGTGAGTTTGATCCTCTTTAACAAAATAAAGGATGTAGATGTAAATCATTGAAGGGCTCATGTTTTGGATTTCCCTCAAGAGAGGATAACTAGTAAGATCTAGATCCGTACTTGTGGGTTATGATATAAGGTCCAAGCTAATTGAAAACAAAATTTCCTTAATTGATTTTATCCATATTGGTGAATGTTGGTTTTAATTTAGGATGAGGTCTTTGATATTTAATTATTGCATTTTAAGGTGTTTATTATAGACACATTTGATTCACTCTTGATAGACATGAAGATGGGTGAGTGTAGTTAAGTGATGCTCATCAAGTAGGTCAAGTTGGGATAAATAGTTTTGATGATAATCATATTTAGAAATGATATCCTATAGGGATATGTAAAGCAAAGGAATTTTGACTTTGAAAAGTTAGACAATCTCTGATCTAAACACAAGAGAGAATGGGGTAGTACTTGTAGGGGTTGAAATGCTAGTACGATATTCCCATAAGGCAAAGGGGATGTATAAATGCCAATCTTGACCAAATGCATTAACCATTTTAGTGAGCATGTTGTTAAGATTTTTATTAGTGGATTCTACCTAACCATTCACTCAAGGGTGATATTGTGATGAGAAACTTAACTTGATATCGAATGTGTCAAAAAGACCTTAGACTTGCTTGATTTTAAAAGATTATCCACTGTCAATGATGGTTTTGTGAGGGACACAAAAATGGTAAATTATGTGATGACTGATGAAGTAGATAATATTTATACTCTAGTTTAAACTAAAGGAACAACATATACCCATTTGGTAAAATATTTGGTCATCGTGATGATAAAATGGTGTCTCTATGAAGAATGGGGGTTAATTTCACCAATAAGGTCTAGACCCCATTGTGAGAAGGGCTAGGAATTAGTATATATGTAAAGACTATGGCTAGGTTCATGATACATATTGGCATGTTATTGACATTTAACACACTTTTTCACATAATCATAACAGTCTTGGTTAAGGGTATGCTAGTCATAGCCAAGGTAAAGGATGTGTTTAATGATTTCTAAGCCACTAAAGTGTCCCACATAGATCCCATCATAAATTTCCTTGATAGCATGAGATATTTCATGACTGTGTAGATAATGGAAGAGGAGACCATCAAATCCACATTTATAAATAATTCCCCCATAATGTTATAACATGAGGTATTGTGGATAAACACTCTCTAAGTATTCCTAAAAAGACCAGAAGGAATGATGGCAAGGTTAAAATAGTCAAAGGTCTGTTGATACCAAAGATCATGTTGGGTCTCCTCCACATTAAAGATGGTGAGAGAATATGGGTTGACATAAGAATTCTAGGTAATTCTATGTATAATGATCAATATATTAGAGTTAGAGGGTGTAGATGGGATTTGAGAGGTGATGGAAGCCATGGTGTCAACAATATTGTTAGTAGATCATGGGGTTAATTGGATAGGGTAGAGTTTAAATTATAATAAGATTTCATCAAATAGTTGTTTTTACTATTACAAAACATCATTCTTACACTGGTAAGAGCCATTTATTTTATTGAGAACTAGGTGAGAGTCACCAAAGATGTCGATCATTTTGACTCCCAAGGCTAACATAGTTTGAAGGCCTATTACTAAGGCTTTGTACTTAGCCATATTGTCATTACATTCAAAATATATCTTAAAGGATAAAGGAAGAGGGTCATCATGAAGGGGAATAAGTATAATTATATCTTCCCTACCATATTGACACTTTGATATGTTAAATAACATAGTCACCTGATAGGTGAAGTTAGCCTAAGAGAGGGTCATGATGGACTCATCAAGGAACTCAAGAGAGGAGGTTGGTTATCTTCCAAAAGTGCTTTGTCCAATTGGTCAACGATAAATTTCCCTTTAATTGACTTTTGATAAAGGAACTTAAGGTCAAACTTAGCTAAACTCATGATCCCCTTGGCCATACATTGGTTTTGGTATGGCTTAGAGTGCATATAATTTAGTGGGTCCATATTGGTTATGATATATATTTTATGGTTAAGAAGGTAGTGGTGAAGTTTGATGTCCATAATGACCAGATGTAGGTAAATATTCTTAGTATGGGTGTACTAAGTCTCATACTCTACAAGTGTATAACTAATGAAGTAGACAACTTGCTTTTTGTGATATCCATCTTGATGAGAAAGTATTGCCCCTAGGGAGTGGTTGGTGGTGGAGATATAAATGTAGAAAGGTTGGTCATCCTTGGGAGGAGTGAGGATAAGTGGAGACAAAAGGTACTTTTTGAGTGAATGAAAGGTCTTTTAATAGTCATCATTCCACTTAAAAGAGACATCTTTATTTAAGATGTTGTAGAAGGGTTGGCATCGATCTAAGAGATAAGAAATAAATTGATGAATGGATTGGAGCTTCCATTGTAAACTACAAATTTGCTTGAGGTTTATTAGAGGAAGAATATTGAGGATGGTTTTGATTTTGGCAAGATCAACTTTGATTCCCTAAAGGGAGATAGTAATGCCAATGAGTTTTCCTGACAAGACCCCAAAAATGTACTTCTTGGGGTTGAAGTAGATATGGTAATGGTTAAGTCACTCAAAGATAATTTTGAGATTGGCCAAATGATCCTTATGATATTTGGATTTCCCAAGAAGGTCATTCATATAGTCCTTAATAATTTTGTGGATAAGGTCATTGAAGATATAAATCATGGCACATTGGTAGGTTGCACTAGCATTTTTGAGTCCAAGAGGTATGACCCTATAGTATAAGTTCCCCCATGGGATGATATGGTGGTTTTGTGATAATCTTCCAGGGAAATTATGATTTGATTGTAACCTAAAAATCCATCCATGAGAGATAACATCTCATGGTTGGCTATAAGATCAACTAGATGGTCAATGTTTGGTAGATAAAAGTAATATTTATGGTAAGTAATTTTGAGGTCATGAATGTTCACACAAATACATATTACCCCTATGGCTTTATTAACATGTATGAAATTTGAGACCCATTTGGGGTAATCAATCTGTTGAATGAAATTTATGGATAGTAGAAATTAAAGCTCTTCTTTGATGAGAATGGCTATGCAAGGGTGTATTCATCAAAGTTTTTGCTTAACAATCTTGGCATCATGATTGGTGACTATGTTATTAGTAGTGATGGAGGGTTCAATTCCTAACATGTCACTATAAGACCAAGCAAATGTTATGAAATGGTATTGTAAGGAGGAGGGGAAGTCCCAAAGTTCCTCAAAATTTAATAATTTAACCAATTTTGACAATGTAGGGGTTGTTTGGAGTAATCATGTTGATATCTATGCTGGATTCATTCAACATTATCAAAGTCTTAGGAGGAAGAGATTTATGGATGGAATATTCTAGTACAAAAAGATAGGTGAGAATGGAATCATCATCTTGACTGGTCTTAATGGTAGGAGATTCATCTCCTATCATCTTAGGATGGGTCAAAGGGATGGTTATGATTTCCCCTTCCTTTTGATGGGTCAAGGGTCTAAAAGCTAAGAATTTTGATGAAAAAAATTTAATTAGGATGATGTCATCATCCTAACACTTAGGTGGAGAAGAGGTTGGTGAGGAAGGGATGTTTTCCTCAAAAATGGTGGTAGTAGGTAATTTGGTTTTCTTTATGGGTTGGATAAATCTAAGGCCATGTTTCTCATGATGATTTCTTATTTAAATTGAAATCATCTCATGTGGGATATTCACATATCATCCAAGACCAAATCATTTTTAAGCACACCTACGGATGTATGTCTTGGCAAAGTCTGGTTTATCTAGATATGAGAAGTTAGAGGAAAATGGTAGAGGTGATGGAAGCACCAAGGTATTTGTCAAGTCCTCGATATATGAAATGGGTTTGATGATTTAAATTCCTAAAAGAGATAATGGTTTTGATATTGGGGTCATACCCAGGTTTATTTTTAAGTTTATCATACTCATAAGGAGTAGGGAAAGCATAAAGGGTCAAGATATGATATTCCCCAAGTGAAAGACATTAGAATGTTAATTCCAAGTGGTCTATTGTGGGGAATTGATCTAAGGGGATTGATGAGGTAGTAGATGCCTCATTCATTAAAGGAGATATGGAATCATCCTCCATGGTTGAGTTCTTATCTTTGGGTGATAAGGGTATGATACATGGAGGTAGGAGGACATCATTGGGTTGATAAGTCATGTTACATGATGAAAAGGGACTTAGGTTAGCTTGTATAGTGACAACCTGATCTTGGTGATCAAATTTGATGCAACAATGAAGGGTAGAGGGTACACAACCCATGGATGAGATCTAAGGTCATTCCAAAAAATAATTATAGTAGAATTCACCTTCCACTACATAGAAGACTTTGGGGAGTGTACAAGGTCATAAATGGATATAAAGGATAATAGTTCTTAGAGTAGTGTCCATGTTGCCATTAAAGGATCAAAGGATGGTTGAGGTTTTATACATGACATTGTTTGGTAGTTTAATTTGATCATAGGCATAGGAGGTGGTGATATTAATGTTGACTCCACCGTTAATCATGAACCATTTGATGTGGGTTTGGTTGATATGGGAAGTGATGAAAAGAGGGGGATTTGGGTCATCAGGTTGGATACAAGGTATTTTTAAATCCTTGAAGGTGACAAGGTTGAAAATTTGGAGAGCACCAATAAAGGTTGCTAGAGGTTGAGGGTATTTAGGTTAGACCTATATTTATTTCAATACCTCTATCATTGCTTAGAAATAATAAGGTGAGGTATAAATCAACTCACATAGACCCATATTTTTTGGGGTCTAGTGAATTCATTTAAGAACCACTCTCCTATTTGATATAAAAGGGTTGGATTTAGAGGTACTAAAAATAGATACCTTAGGTTTGGTTGAAGGTGAAGGTGATTGAATTTGACTTAGTTGGGAGGTGAAATATGGGTATGTCCATGGCATGGACACTTTTTCCTTACCCTTATCCTTATATTGAGCACGTGATCAGGTGACCAAATGGATAGTATAGATAAAGGGAAGATTTGGGTTAGGAAATTGATTTGGCTCTCCATCACATTGAGGTGAGGGTGGTAGAGTAGGTAGGCATTGGGTAGTTATTGTTGTTCATTAGACTATTAGAAAGATCATGGGAGGTTCATCTATTAATAGATCATCCTCATCATAGAGTTGATGGATTATGGTTTAGAGAGCTTTATAGTTCTATTTGTCATGCCTAGGTGTCCTATGATAGGAACATACTTAGTGGTCATTATATCATATGGGTTTTGGAACCAGAGGGTCAAATGGTTTGATAGGAACTAAAGTTAGGCAAGAGGATTGTAGTAACCTTTAGAGAATATTTTAGTAAAGACTCATCGAAAGGTGGAGAGGGTTTAGAGGTTTTGACCTTGGTTGGTGACATGGGAGTATTTTAAGAAATAGGCTTGGTAGTAGATGTCTTGGGTAGGGTGGCATTATTAATTGATGATTTTGGTTTAGATAATGGAGTTGATAATTTAGAGGTAGGAGATGTTAATGTACCTAGGTTGGTTTTTAATGGCTTGAGAAAGATGGGCATGTTAGAAAGAAAGACTGATGGGGAAACCAAAAGCATTGTTTGGGTTTTGGTTAAGACAATTGGATTCTTAAGAAAAGTAGAGGGATGAGGCCCAAAAATAGAGGTAAATGTTAAGGGAATCATAATTATAACTTTCTGGCCTTTTGAGGGCTTTGCCTCTTTGGTTGATTTGTTTTGGTGTTTGGTTAGTGGGTCTGGTGAGGTTAGCTCTAGTTTCAAGGATGGGAGATTAAGGTTCTATGTAGGGGATATGCCAAGGTTTTTATTTGGTTTAGTTGAAGTGATAGAGGATTACTTGGTTATTTAGGATTTGGTTTCTTTTGATAGTTGAGAAATGGTTAGGTTGGTAGAGGCTTTTATTGGTTTAGTTGATATGATAGCGGGTTGGATGATAAAAGTTGTGGGTTAGTCTATAAAAGTGGTCGTTGGAGGTTCATATTAGATGATATAAGGGAGCCCCAATTTATTCCAAATGGTGGCTTGATCCATGTTAGGTTTGGAGACAAATTCCAATCTCTGAAATAATCTAGAGAATGGTTTATAGATCGGTCTTATTCCCTAGAAAGTGGGATCAAAAGATAAACCCATAAGTTGAGAATGAGGAGTGGTGACCTTGTACATTTCCTTAATCAAAGGATGCAAGGTTTTAATGGGTTGTTACTCTATAGGAGGTGTAGACATGGTGGTTTCATCCTTGGGAATGATTTCCAAAGGGGAGGTGAATAGCTCAGTATTTGAGGGAGAGGGTATAGTGGTGGTTGCTTGCTCGAGTCTATCAGCTAAAAGAGGGGTTAATGACTCCACTACCTTAATAAGTGGAAGAAGGGAAAAGGTTACTTCCTTGGTTTGGGTTCCCAAAGGAAGATAAGGTAAACATACTACCTCATTCAGTGGAAAGGAGGAAGAATAGGTAGATTGAGTGGTAGGTTCTTCAGTAATAAGCATATCAGGAACTATATTGATGCTATGGGCATCATGAGAATGCTTAGATTTATTTCTCTCATTTTTGGTAGGTGTATGATTGGGAAAATATTATCTAAAAATGTCAAGTTTTTGGTTCAGAGGTGTAATGGGGTTTTCTAACACAATTTCCCCCTTGTCAATGAGGGTTTCAACAACATTTTTGAAGGCATTACACCTACTAATGTCATGCCCCACTACATGATGGAAAACACATAGGTCATTATAGTTATACTAGCTAGGTGTAGGATGATAAGAATAAAATTATTGAGGGGGTTTGATGGGAGGAAGTTGTATTATATTAGCTTTCAACAACTTCTCTAAGATCGAATCATAAGATTCCCTAAGTAGAGTAAATTGCTTTTGATTGTTTAGGTTTTAGTTTCTCATTTTTTGTTTTGAGTAGTTAGAGGAGTTTGGTTAATTGATAGATGGTGGTAAATTAGTCTTAAGGATAACTAAATTAACATTTCCATTGATTTTGGCATTGGTATTGGTTTGGTTTCTTTGTTTAGAGGAAGAGGCCTCATTGGTTTTGTAGGTAGAGTTTTTATTCTTCAACTTTATCTTTCCTTCATTGATGTCTCTATTTTATAGCTTATGCACCATGGTAAAAGCTTCATAAAAGGTTATGAATCTATGTACATGCAATTTATAAGAGATGTTCATGGAAAATGCCTAAGTTAATAATTCTATTAGTTTAGGTTGGGGTAAAGAGAAGGAAATTTGATTGATTAGGCTACTCTAAGGAGCTAAAAAATCAGCAATAGATTCAACATCAAATTATCAAATAGAATAAAGGTCTGTGATGGAAATTTTCTTGGAGATGTTTATTGGAAAGTGATCTAAGAAAGTTTGTGCTAGTTGGATGAAAGAGAAGAGATAATATTTGGTTATGACACTATACTAGTCTAATTTTGGATTGGACAAGGACATATGAAATGTAAGAAGAAAGAAGGCATCATCATAGGAAATCAAATAACATGCATGCCTAAATACCCTAAGGTGTTATTGGGAATCCTCCTTAATTTGAAATTTAGAAAAAATGGGAAGTTCTAACTAAGGAGGATATGGTATGATAGGGATAGATGGGTGAATAGGCTAATTACAGATCTAGTCATATGATAAGATGTTGTGAGCACCAAAGATGGATAACTCTAAGTTAGTCATTTTATCCATGATCATTTTCATTGGATCCATTTGGGGTTATGTTCTTGAAATATTATGAGGTGCATATTATTATTATGGTTGGGTAGTATATTAATAGATGGTACAAGGTTGAGGAGCTATCACATATTGATATGTGCACACAAGTGGTTGGGTGGATGCTATGTAGGGGTAGGTGGATGTAGGTGGTTGGGTAAAGGTACATGAACTTATGGCTAAGGGATGTAACCCAATTTGGGTGTGATGAGAACCTATTGAGAGGTTAAATTAGGTTGGGTAGGAGATGTGGTTAGGTTTGTAACTAAAGGAAAGGTGGTGACCTTTGTACTAATCCGTGTTAAGGTAAAAGGTATAGATACCACTATATTTTTAAGTGGAGTAGTGACTGATGGATTGGGGGTAGCCAAAGGAAGGCTAGAAATGTTAGTAATAGTTTCTCCCATGTTGATGGTAGTATAGGTGGTTAATGGTTGGGTTACTCCTAGGGTAGGGGAATTTTTTGTTGGGGTAGAAGGTGTAAGGGTGTTGGTTTGTTGGGTAGGTTAGTTTTCCATAATAGTATCAAGGGGATTATTGGTGGATGAAGATGCTTAGGTGGTCAATGATTGGGTGGTCACATGGTAAAGGAAGTGTTCCACATAAGGTGTGAAGTAATTCCATAATGTGGGTCAATAAGTGGAACTGAAGTAGGGGTATGATGAGGTATGGTGCTGAGATAATGTTGAAGGGTCACAAGGTTGTTATCTAATAAGGTGGTAAAGTTTGTATCTCCTTGGTGAAATACCTAAGGAAAATAAGGACTTTCCAAAGGGGGAGGAGAGTCTTTTGATTCAGAGATGTACTCCATAGATGAAGAGGTAGAAGAGGTTGATTGGTTTGGTGATGGGTTTTATTCTACTAGATTCTTTCACTATTGACAAGTTAGAACCATACAAGATAAGGGAGAGAGAATACAAAAATAATATCACCACTCAAATAAAGAGAGGACAATAAAATGAGCAAGGAAATCAAACACACCCTAAAAAGTATGTTAAGTCATAAATTTCTTTTTGGTCTCTCTTTTGCCTTATGCCCTAAGATTTATAAGAAATTGTGTGAATAAAATTGGCTTATATAGTGGATACTAAAAAATAAGTCTTTGGTTGGTTTCAAGTTGTGTTTAGGGTCTCAAAAAGATCTATATTCTAAATAAATATGTGGTTTGGTATTAGGGCCTACCCCCTCACTTCACACAATGCAACAATAATGGTGTCAAGTGATTATCCAATATAAATATATTTCCATAGTTTATACTCAACCAAAGAGCTAAATTATTTATCCCCTTGGTAATGACCTCCAAGTAGGACTGCTAGGAAAGGGTAAGGTGAATTCAAGGTGATGAAATCCTAGTCAAGCCTTATGTCAAGTTATTTAGATGTTTTAATTATGCAGGTGGTTTAGTTTATGTGTGTAATACAAGTGATTTTGCTATCAAATTACTTTCTTTTAATTTAACTAAGTGAGATAAACCTATAAGCAAACAATGTATGCACTTGATTTTAAACCCAAAATAAATTTTAATTTTGTTTATGAGCATAGAATAGGAATAATAGCATGTGAATGCAAAAAAAATAAACCCAAGTAGATACTAAAGGGTCCCATTACTTTTAGAGAATTTCAAATTATATTCTAAGAGAGGAAGAGGAAATAAACTATATATAGGTATGGTTTAAAAACCTAGTTGGTTATGCACATGTTAAATCAGATGGTTGTAAGATCTCCTCTTTTTCTAGGGAGGAATGACCTATAAATAAGACAACACTAAATCAAATGGTTGGTTAGATAAATAGTTGGGTGGATTACCTAGTGCTAGTTAGATCTCAAAAGCAAGATCTTCCTCAGGATCTATCAATCCACACGTTTTAAATAATTAAGTTTAGAAAATAGAAGATAAATTACTTGCATTAATAATAAAATGGTACTAACATTGAATACAAGGAATGCTTGATAAATATATAGACTAAAATGGATAATATAACAATAAACAGGTCAATATTAATGCTAAATAGTTTGGGTGTGGTTCAAAAATTAGGTTGGGGTTTGTGAATAAATAGACAAAAAGAAAGGTTTATTTGGTTGAGGGTAGGTGGATGAAAATAGCTTGTCATTATTTCCTACCATAGTGAGCATCAGTGGTTCATGTGATCATCAATGATTGAAGTGACTGTCAGTGGTTAAGATGACCATCAACATTTGGACAGACCATCAAGATGACCATTGATGGTTACTGTGTATTGGGATTGGCTAATAAGAGGTCAGATTGACAAGATAATATATGGCAATTCTAGGAGACTAGTTTATGTTATGATTATTGTGACGTGACCATCGATGGTTGAGATGACTATTGGTAGTTAAATAGATCATAGGTGGTTAGGATGACCAGTGATGGTTACTATATGTTGGGATTAGCTAATAAGAGGTTAGATTGACAAGATCATTAAGGCAAAATTAGGAGACTAGTTTATGTTATGATTATTGTGAAATGGAAACAAAGTGATTCATAGATTGAAAATAAATACTTAACTTGATATAGGTTGGTCAGATGAATGGCTGAGGTGGTTGATTCATTGATGGAGTCTAGCATGCTTTTGATAGAGTAATAGTACTTGGATATCGATCAAGCGGTGATGGTCAATCAACTCTCTAACATGATGGTTGGATCACTAGAATAAATGACATATAAATAAGCTCTAGGTATAAAATCTCTTAAAGTCGTGGATGGTCCTTGTTTACCTCTTGCTCCTCTCTTCTCATAGGCAAGGAAGGAGAGGTGAAATAAGATTATAATAAGGGGTTTAAATTGTTGTCTAGTTTTAACTTTGATATACATGGGATATTACATGAATTAGATGAGCTAATTATAAGAAAATCAAGGTGGAGTGAAGGGTCAATTAAGTTGGTTCATATGGTGGAACTTGACTATTGGTGGTTAGGGTGATTGTTGATGGTTAAGGTGACCATAAACGATCAAGGGATAAGGTCAAGTTGAGTTAAAAGGATGGCTTTAACCAGTAGGTAAAAATAAATAACATAGGTAGGTTTGGGGTTTTAAGGTCAAGGATGGGTTCAAGGGGGTCGTAAAGTATTCTAGGGGTGTTTTGACACTCAAAATTATCATGAGTATATTTATGATGTCTACACCATGGTTAGGAGGGATCCTATCAATTATGAGAAAAAATAAATTCTCACCATGGTTGTGAGCCATTCCACCCATGGATAGGACAAAATTTACCTTATCCATGGGTGATAGGTATCCCAACTATGGAAAGGACAAAATATTTCATCCCATAGTTGGGAAGGCTACCAACCATGGTGAAAAGTTTATATTATTCATAATGGTTGGTAGATATCTGAACCATGTTGATAAAAATAACTTCTCACCCTATTTAGGATCCCTCTGAACCATGGAGAGGGAAAATTTTATTCTCTCCATGGTTGGGAGAGATATAAAACATGGAAAGAATAAAAATATTATTACCATGATTGGAATCCCTCCTAACCATCGATATGAGAATTTGTCTTTTCCATGGTTTAGAGGGATTTGATCCATGGTGAAAAAAATATTTTTTTCACCATGATTGGTATCCCTCCCAACCATGATGAGATAAAAAGAAAATTATCACCATGTTTTTAAGCCCTTATAACCATGGAGAGGGAAAAAATTATTTTTTCTCCCCATGTTTTTTAGGTCTCCCAACTATTGACGTAGTGGATTGCACCTGGGGGCAGGAAGCCAAGCTCCTGCCCTTCCACACACAATAATGGAAACTTCCCTCTTGCCTATGGGACTAGTGAAGCTAGAGGGGAAAGTCTCTAAATGAGGGATAGATCCCTTTGATGTATCTATTACGCCCTAGTTTCTCCTACTACTAACAAATAAAATGACAAAAAATGGGGGGATGAAAAGGGAGAGAGAGATGCTAAAAATAGAACCTAAATCTAAAAATATGAAAAGGTGATACACCAGAAAAGTTGACCCACCCAGCCCAAACATACAATTTTCACCATGAAGAAACACCCATACACTTCATCTAACATTGAAAGCTCTTCTGTAATAGTCATCTAGGGGTCTGTAAAAACATAGGGAGGATGGAACTAGCAAAGGCGTTTTGGGACACACTTTGATAGCCTATTCATAGGCACCTATATTCTTTCTGTAGACACTTCTAGTAAACAAGCAAAAAGGAGACTTCAAAATGCACTGGAAATGCTGTCATTGATTTGTGAAAATCATGAAAGATAGTGAATTAACACAAAAGAAGAAAACAAACATATACTCTAAAGTGCAAGTCTAGATGGAGGTAAAAATGCTAAGTCCTGATTCATGGTAAAATTTGGTAGCTCTGCCTTACAAGATCGAGAGATTTTTGGGCAGAGTTTTGCCTTAAGGCTGAGAGAATGGCCTCTTTTCTCAAATGAGAAATTTTCAATATATAGGAGGAGGAAGAGAAACTATGCATTTTTTTGGGAAATATTTTGGCACTCTTTTTACAAGTGGCCCATGTGCGTTTTGAACATTGGGAAGAGGAAGCTGTCTGATTGTTAGCTCCTACTTTGACATTGGCATCCCATATTAATGTGAAAACATGGCCACACCTCTTTTATACAAATAGACTATTGTTTGTTACCTCATAAATACCAATTGGAAAAAATAGACTGCAATGCTCATCTGGCAATAACTCATCTCCTTCATCCCTCGAGCTATCTTTTGCTACTTCTTTGGCTCTTTCGCTAAGAGTGCATCCACTTCTAACACATGTCACAGTCTGATTACTATTTTCACTTAACTTAGAGGCTTTGGAAGTATTTTTTCATATTTTTGTGGAAGGTGACACATGGCCTCTTCCATAGAAATCTTTAGCTGCCTTAGAAAAACTTTAAGGACCTTTTTTGGTTCTCGTGGGTGCTAACACTTGGCAGCTTCCACTACGTTTAATAAAAACTCATTTGAGCCCATCACAGTCTTCTCTTTAAATAATGAATAAAAAAGAGAAACACATAGATGTTGACACATGGTAGCTTCCACCAAGTTGATGAAGGGATATGTGGTAGCATCTGCTCACCTTTGAGGGTTCCTCAAGAGTCAGGCAGAAGTTGACATGTGGCCGCTTCCACTTACTCATCTTCTTTGATGATTCCTCTACTATGAGATTTAATGTTTTTGTTCCTGTCATAGTTTGAAAACCAATAGCTAGTCCATCTCCTTCAAATTGATGGCTTTTGGGACATCACCATCCTTGGCAAATTTTGTTGGGTCTTTTCTGCAGGCTTTTTTACTACAGACATTTTCTATGGACAATTTTACCGTAGACAAAAAGTCCACAAGAATCATCTCAATCCCTTGTCCTTTTCTTTTGTGCTCTTTACATTTTCTTTATGGTAGTGCCCTTCCTCTGAATTCCTTTAGACTTTTTGTCTGAAGGAATTCCTTCAGACAAAAAGTCTGAAAGAATTTGACCTTAAGCAAAATTCCAAAAACATACGCTTTGGCTACCTTTGAAATGCTCCTTGCCCTCTATAAGGGTTTTTTGACTCAGATCTGCCCTCCACAAGGGCACCTACCCTTCGGCTTTGGGATGCCCCTTTAAACCAAGCCATTGAACTAAAAGATTGAACTAACACATTGAACTAATGCAATGAACCAATGCATTGAACCAATCCATTAAACTAGTTCAATGATTCAACACTGCGTGCTGATGAACTTGCCAATGAGCTGATTGATTGAACTAAGCTGATTAAACTCAAGTTGATTAAACTAAGGCCAATTGAACCAGGCACTGAACCAATGTGTTGAACCAAGCTGAAGTGTTGAACCAATGCATTAAACCAAGTGATAAACCAAGACCGATTGAACTAAGGCATTTAACTTGAGCAATGAACCAAGGCCGATGAACTCATGTAACCTAAAATTGACTGGCTTCGAATAGTAAGGGAAGAAGGGGACTAATTTTGGCCTGTTGGGAAAAAATGGTCAACAAATTGGTGAATACCAAGGGAAACATGTCTGCTATGCTTAGAGATTAGTTGCCTTCTAGTCCATTGGGCATGGAGTCAGATGTAGCTATGAAAGAGTTAGCCACTTCCTTGAGGGATCCCAGAATCAAACATGAAACCTTTACCCCACACACAAGGAAGAAACACACACAAGGCTAAAAAACACTAGTTGGCAAACTACACTTAGGGAAAGTAGGAAAAGAAACTAAAAGTAAACTACTATATACAGCTAACCAGGAATGTTTGCCTCCCTCCTGGATCAAAGGGTAAACTTTTGAAGTCCCCTTCCTAGCAAGAAGACTTATGGTTCCAGACAAGTGGCTGAATGAAAAGGAGATTTGGTGACCTGTTCCTCTTGCATGTCACTTGGATTGGCTGGTATCTGGGTAGATCAAATTAAAACATGCTTCCAACATATGCATACTTTGTTTGTTCATGGAAGCTTGTTGAATGTTGGTCCTTCATGATGGTGCATTTCACAAAGAAATCAATGGCTACTGGCTCATCATCATAAGTCTTTTGATATGTAGAGCTCCCTTGTAGTGCATCATGGTCTGACCCATTTCCTTCTGCTTCATTAAATACTATATCATACTCATCCTCTACTTCCTCTTGGCCTTCTTGAAGAAGGGTGATTATTGTGATGTCTAAAATGGAATCACAAAATGGTTGATCATCCTATAGAACATCACCTCTTTGTTCAAAAAACTCTTCTTCAAGGCTTTCCTCAAGGGAGACCAACCTCTCCTTTTCCTCCTCAAAAATTAGAATCTCTGGATGTTCAAAGATATCCTCCTGATCCTCCTCCAACTCAAGCTCCTTGGCATAGTAGTCCTCTTCATCAAAACAACAAGGAAGTTCATCAAAAAGAGGGGAAGAGAGCTCACCATGCTTATGTTACTTCGCGTGTTGCTGAAACATCTGCATGTATGCATGCCCTATGTCTTCTCCATTGCTAATGTGGTCTTCACAAGGAGCATTGACGATGATTTATTCTTCATTTTTGCTCATGATAGCCTCCTAAAGAAATACAAATTAGGTCTTCAGCTCCTCACTCACCTCCTATAGAATAGGTTCCTCCTTGAGAAGGGATGAAGTGGAAAAACATGTGGAAGAAGAGGTAGTCCTTGAGCTAGAATCAAATGATTCTTCTCCTTCCATTTCACCAAAACTTCATAAATATTATGTGTGGCTTGACATCCCTCTTGGAAATGTGTACATGGAATGTGCCATTGGTTCTAAACCATCCATCACACGTTTGTTGAGGAATCTCTCTCTAGATTCCAAATCTGCAATTCTTTTAGCCATATCTTCTTTAAAGATCCTTTCTTGGAGGTCACTAGCATCATCATGAGTAGGAGCAACATCATCTTCTTCAAGGTTTTGAGCAAAACCTTTCTCCTCCTCTTCCTTTCTGTCCCATGATTCCACTATTTGCTTCCAACTCATGATCTTGGGATTGGAAACTTGCTCCTGTGAATAGGTAGCAACTTTATCCTCTTCAAGGTCCTAAGCTGGTTCATGATATTCCTTCTTCAATCTTGGAATTTGGAGATCATGTTGAAAGAATTGAGGAGGTTGGGGAAGATTTGGGAGGGTCTGGTCATGTATAGGAAGAGCTATCTGAAAAGAGGTGTGCTGAAAAGCTAGGCATATAGGACTAAAGGTAGGATCGTTTAATGCATTAGATGAGCCATAATGAGCAAGTACCATCTGATAGAAAGGATTTGGCACACAAGAGGGAGTTTTATATAGAATATGAGGGGGCTGACCATGGGCCAAAATTTATTGATTTTCATCCCTCCACTTTACCAACACTTCATCAATATTGAAATTAGCTTGTGGATTGGTGGAAGGGGTCTCTTTTGGCATTGGATCTTCTACAAGGTCTAAAAACTCCATCTCTCTTTCTCCAAGTAGTCTCATCTCAACCTCTAATTCCTCAATCTGCTTAGCCAAATTATCCTCAAAAATTCTTTCTTGGAGGACACCAACATCATCATGTTGAGTAGGAGTAGTGTCTAGAGAGATGTGTTGGTTCATAATGTTCCCCCCAAAGGAAGATTCACAATCTAAGGAATTTAGAAGGTTCATCTTCATGGGAGGTTGTTCTAATTCCCTATGATGCTTGAAGGCTATGAATATGGGGTCAAGAGTAGGGTTGATTGATGTATCAGATGAGCTAGAGTGAGCAAGTGCCATCTAACAGAAAGGATTTGGTGTACAAGAGGGGGCTTTCTTTAGGATAAGATGGGGCATGAAAGGTCAATTGCCTTTCATGAATGGATTCCTCCACTTTGCTACCTCCTCCTCCATGGATTGCAAGGCTTGATCTTGCTTGAACAAACACACCTCTTTGTACATCAGGTCCTACTGATAACCATGCTACTCATCCAATCTATCTATTTCCTTTACCTGCTTCTCAAACTCCAGTGACACATCCCTTATCATTGAAAGGTAACAAGGAGAGATGCTTGAGGTGATTCTCTAAAAATTTTGAGTCTAATCATAGTCATATGAAGGGATAAAATATCCATGATTTTGTGCAAAGGAAATATACATACAAAAAAATGTGATTTCCTTGAAGGCATCAGGCTTCTTAACTAGTAGATTCAACTCAAAGTTGCCATTGGTGTTGGTGTAAAAGCCTTCAAAGGCTGGTTGGTTGAAGAACAAACCAAAAATTCTTCAACTCTATGGACACAACTTGTCCTAGTTGGTCCCACTGGGCATACCTTAAACTGTTGACACAGTGGATTGCACCGAAGGGCAGGAAGCTGACCTCCTGCCCTTCCACATGCAACAATGGAAACTCCCCTCTCACTTGTGGGATCAACAAAGATAGAGGGGAGAGTATCTAGATGAGGTATATCTCCCTCTGATGTATCTTTTAGGCCCTAGTTTCTCCTACTACTAACAAATAAAATGAAAAAAAAGGGGGGGATGAAAAGGGAGAGAGAGATGCGGAAAACATAACCTAAGTCTAAAAAAATGAAAAGGTGATACACCAAAAAAGTTGATCCACCCACCCTGAACATACACTTTTCACCAAGAAGAAACACACATACACATCATCTGATGTTGGAAGCTCTTTTACAATATTCAGCTAGGGGTCCGTGAAAACACAGGGAGGAAGGAACTAGAAAAGGTGTTCTGGGACACACTTTGACAGCGTATTCATAGGCACCTATATTCTTTCTATAGACACTTCTGGTAGACATACAGAAAGGAGACTTCACAATGCACTAGACATGTTTTCATTGATCTATGAAAATCATGAAAGACAATGACTTAACACAAAATAAGAAAAAATACATATATTAAAGTGCAAGTTCAAATGGAGGTAAAAATGCTAAGTCTTGATTCAAGGTAAAATTTGGCAGCTCTGCCTTACAAGCCCGAGATATTTTTGGGTAGAGTTTTGCCTTAAGGCTAAGAGAATGGCCCATTTTCTCAAATGAGAAATTTTAAATATATAGGAGAAGGAAGAGAAACTTGGCATTTTTTTGGGAAATATTTTGGCACTCTTTTTACAAGTGGCCCATGTACGTTTTGAAACCTTAAGAAGAGGTGGCCATCTAATTGTCAGCTCCTGCTTTGAATTTGGCATCCCATATTAATGTGAAAACATTGTAATGCCTCTTTTCTACAAATAGACTACTATTTTTCCCCTCATAAATACTAACTAGAGAAAATAGGCTGCACCACTCATCTGGCAATAACTCGTCTCCTTCATCCCTCAGGCTATCTTTTACTACTCCTTTGGCTCTTTGGCTGAGAGTGCATCTGATTCTAGCACATGTTTCACTCCACTTACTCTTTCCACTTAGATTAGAGGCTTTGGAAGTATTTTTTGAGATTTTTGCAAAAGGTGACACATGGCCACTTTTACAAAAATATTTAGCTACCTTAGAAAAATATTTAGGACCTTTTTTGGTTCTCACAGGCAATGACACTTGGAAAATTCCACTACATTTATCAACTCATTCAAGCCCACAATAATATTCTCTTTGAATAATGAAGCAAATGGAGAAACCCACAGATGTTGACATGTGGTGGCTTCTGTCGAGCTAATGATGGGATATGTTGTAGGATCTGCACACCTTTAAGGGTTCCTTAAGAGTCAGACAAAAGTTGACACATGGCCGCTTCCACTTACTCATCTTCTTTGATGACTCCTCTACTATGAGATTTGACATTTGCATACCTATCACAATTTGAAAACCAATAGCTAGTCTATCACCTTCAAATTGACAGCTTTCAGGACGTCACCCTCCTTGGCAATTTTCATCGGGTCTTTTCTGTGGGCTTTTTTCCCATGGACATTTTCTACAGACAATTTTCCTATAGACAAAAATTACATGAGAATCATCTCAATCCCTTTTCCTTTTATTTCTTTCTCTTTTGCTTTTCTTTATGCTGGCACCCTTCCTCTGAATTCCTTCAAACTTTTTGTCTGAAGGAATTCCTTCAGACAAAAAGTCTGAAAGAATTTGACCTCAAGAAAAATTCTTAAAACATACCCTTCAACTACTTTTGAAATTCTCCTTGCCCTCCACAAGGGTTTTTTGACTTAGATTTGCCCCCACAAGGGCACCTGCCCTTTGGCTTTGGAACGGCCCCTTAAACCAAGCCGTTGAACTGAAAGATTGAACTGACACATTGAACCAATGTGTTGAACCAATCCATTAAACTGATTCAATGATTCAACACTACATGTTGATGAACTTGCTGATGAGCTGATTGATTGAACTAAGCTGATTAAACTCAGGCTGATTGAACTAAGGCTGATTGAACCAAGCACTAAACCAATGTGTTGAACCAAGCTAAAGTGTTGAACCAACACATTGAACCAAGGGATAAACCAAGACCGATTGAACTAAGGCATTAAAATTGAGTAATGAACTAAGTCCGATGAACTCGTGCAACCCAAAATTAACTGGCTTTGAATAGCAAGGGAAAAAGGGAACCAATTTTGGCCTGTTGGGCAAAAATGGTCAACACCAACCATAGTGAGAAACAAAAATTTATTACCATGGTTGGGAGACCTCCTAATGATGAAAATGAAAAATTAATATTTTTCCTCTCCATTATTGAGAGGGATCCCAACCATGGTGATATTTTTTTTTATTCACCATTTATTCGATATATTTAAACCATGGAAAAGGAAAATATTTTCCTCTCTATGGTTTAAAGGGCTCCCAACCAAAGTGATTTTTTATTTTTCACCATGATTGGTAGCCATTATAACCATAGAGAGGATAAAATTATCTAATCCATGGTTAGGATGGCTCCCTACCATGGTGATAATTTTGATTTTATTCACCATGATTGGAATCCATCAAAATCATGTAGAGGACAAAAATATCCCTCTCCATGATTGGGAGGGCTCCCAACTTGGGAAAGATCCCAATGATGTAGAGGATAAAATTTTATTTTTAATTTTCATGGTTGGGAGGGATCATAAACATCATAATAAAAATGTTATCACCATGTTTTGGATGTCTCCCAATAATTGAGAATATGCCATGACTAGGATCCCTCCAACCATGGAGAGGCCAAAAAAACTTATGTCCTTTATGCCCTTTACATGGTTAGAAGGGATTTGGACCATGGTGATAAGTTTTATTCTTCTCACCATGGATGTTATTATTCTAAAACATGAATAAGAAAACATTATCCATATCCATGGTTGGGAGGGATCCCAACCATAGAGAGGACAAAATTTGACTTGTCCTCTCCATAGTTGGGAAGGCTCCTAACCACTTTGTAAACAAAATATTCTTGCTATGGTTGGTGTTTTAGCATATAATTGAACCCTTTTGGGAGATTTTTATAGGATCTCTTACTCTCAACTACAATATTTGAACAACCTCAAGCTGTGGGTATTTTGTAATGAGGTTGAACCTCTGGAGAAGGCTAACTTCCACTTGGTAGATTGCCAAACTAATAATTTTGTTTGGAAAAGGGATAGAAAGGGGGTATAGGGTGACTAATAACTTTAAAAATATGATGAACCAAATTAAATTACACTTTAATAAGTTTTAAATAAACACTAATTCAGTATAATAAAATCTCTACTCACACAACCTTACAAACTAGCTAATTTACATAAGTATTTCTTAAACTAGGCTCACTAAGAAATAGATGAAGTAAAGAGGGGTTATAAAAGTCATACCAAGCATCCATTAATGGTATAAAAATCTTAATTTCAGATGTAAAAATAGATTTAAAACACCTAAAAAGAGGCAAGAAAGAACAATGGATAAGGAAAAACACTTCTTCACAAAGCCATCATACACAAGCTTGATAAACACAAGTTAAAGGCAATAGATAGGTGAAAAATAATATTATTTGATTGAAAAGGTATTTATTACAAATTTTGATAGGGTTTCACCTTGTCAAATGAGAATATATTTTCAAAATGGGGAATAAATAGGAGATATAGGAGAAAAGGGGAGAGAGAGAGGATAAGCAAGCACTCAAAAATCAATAAGTGAGACACAACCACCTTCCATGGAGTCTCAACCACCTTTGGATCAATTTTCACTAATATTTCCTTAACAAAATAATCCTCATTAGTCCAAATAGTCTTCAATCCCTCTCATTGGCTTAGAAAGACACTAGAACATGAAAACTTTTATTGATGATGGATATGTCATATCCCACTCACATGAGAAAAGTATTCAAAGACATGGAAAAAACATGTAATTCTCCAATTGCTCTCCCAACCTAAAAACTTATCTTGGATTTATATTTCCCCCTCCACTTGCTCTTCTAGAAGATACTTTGCAAATGGTTATTTGACTTGGCATTTGATGCTTAACTGACCATGGAGGTTAATATTTAGGAGTTTGATTTTTGATTTTTTATTCTAATTTAAAATATTATTTTAATCCTCCAAGCTATAAAAACTCCATGAAACCTAAAACTCTCATAGACTCTATTGATGGAGGTCTGAAGCATAAGCCACCTTCAACTAGGTGCCTTGAAACCTAATCCCAGGACCATTTGGCACCAAAAGAACCACGTTTGGACCTATAAAAGACTTTCAAACATCCAGATCATGCATATTAGGAATAAAAAAAAGTTTAGGCCACCTTCAAAACTTGTAACAATGGTGGAAATCATCATTAAAACCTATAATAACTCACAAAATGTCAAAAAACTTGAGTTTTTTACACTTCAACTCAGCAAGATACCCTATAAACCCTTAGGAAGGGCTTAAAGTGTTTTATAATGATTTTTGAGGTCCCATTAAGCCTCTCCCAATCATTTAGACTACTTATCTCTTTGAAGAACTAAAAAAATAGGCATTTATTAGCCATTTCAGGACTCCTAGGCACCCAAACATGATAAATTATGTTGAAAAATAGGTTTTACATGAAATTTAGGGAGTCCTATACTAGTTATAGGTGGTTTAAAAGTGATTATAGTCAATTTTATGGACCTATGAGTTTTAAAACCCAAAACTAGTCCAAAATCTCCTTTGGTAGCCTAGATAGGCTCACCTTCTTGACGATTGTTCATAAAATTTAGAATCCTCTTCCATAAATTATTTCCATGGATATTTATTTCATATAACATTTAAAAATCCCTAAAATATTGGGCTCCCATGTGGAAGGTATGAAAATATACATATGTAAAGATAATTACATGTAGGGTTTGTAAGCGTTATAGACATCTTACACTCTTAACAATTGTTCATAAAAAACATGACCTTAACCAAAATAAATATAAAATTAATTTGAAATCAATAGGGGTTCTAAAAACATACTAAAACCTATTTTCCCAACTCTTCATGGTATGAAATATACTAGCATCTAGAGAGGGGCTAAAACTAGGTATCTTAAGCTTAAAAAGCTTGAATTCCTTCAAAGGACCAATTTAACCTTTCCAATGATATTATTTTTCTCAAAATAATATTCATGTAACTTGAAACATATCATAGTGCCTCCACATGAAGTCACCATTCATTGGAAGGTCTGAGAGTGTCTTTTGGTGTAATAGGCTTTCAAACAAGCTTTAAGGCCTAATTGGCCAAATCTAAATATTGGATTTCTTAGACAAATGTAGCATGATATGGGGTTAAAAAACCATGTTTACATGTTTCTTACCTGATTAAATTTTCATTCTCCTCTTCAAATGATCAAAAATCCAACTTTGCTTATTATGCCTTTAAGACTGCCTATGAGGTTTTGAGCTTGCCTATGTGCTTGCATGGAGTTTTGATTTTGAACAATATTAAAATGTATTTAACATTATAAACATAATCCCCTTATGCTTTAAAAATAATTTCATAATCTTGAAACCTTTTGTTATACCTTAAACCTCTAAGAAGCATGCCTACTCCAATGGTGATTATTATGAGACATGGAAGGGACTTTTGTCATGAACTGATCTTGTATCCCCCCTTATAGAGACCGGATTATGGATTAATTTTTCATATTGTTTTATAACACATGGACTAATGATGGTTGATGTTGGTTTTTTTTTATATGATTCTGACATAGGTACCTTGGATAGATGATGTGATATGTTATGTCACATTTAATGCTCACATTGGATTCAGTATATCCTAATATGCATATTGCTTACACTAGATTCATCTTATCCTATTTTATGTATGTCACAATCTAGATTAATTACTTTATTATATGATATTAATTATCATGTCTCACTAATTTGAATTGACTTGATGATTTTTACAGCTATTGATTATGTTCACAGAGCATACTCAAGATCATGACTATCAAGATTGACTCGATTTCTTATTTAGATATTTATGACTATGCTAAAATTACTAGTTCATATTTATGATTAATTATAATTTATTATTGTTTTATAGACATCATTTAGCTACTTTTGATATCTTATTTGGTAGATATAAGCACTAGGCCATGAGTTAGGCTTGGCATTGGGTTTGGACATCTCGAGTATACCCCAGGTGATTGAGCAATCAAAATGTCACTCTGATAGGTATAACATGTATTATATGGTACAGAGCCATCATCATTACATACCTTTATTTTAATTAATTTTGTCATTATTAGTCTCACACCATTATGATCATGAATAATTTAGTCTTATTCCCTATTGGGATTATCATATTTTTGTATAGTTATTCCTTTGGCCTGTCTTTATGTGCTTGAGGTCATTTTCATGTTTTGGTTAGCCTCCTTGTGTGTCATAGACATGCATCTATATTTCTGTAGTGATGTTATTAATAATGTGACTTGTATTTTAGCTAGGTCGAGTTTGGGAATTAATAGACTGTAGTGGATCTTTTGACCTTAATAACCATGTTACCAACCTTCTTCATGGATGCTCAATAATTGGGTGTTTTGATTGATTTGAAAGTTTATTCAATTATTATTATTGAGTTTTATAATTGGGTTGATTTTGTGATTGTTGATGATCATTATTATTTTAATGATTTTCTTTTCTAAACTATCATTATCTTAAAAGATTGATATCTACTATTACCATTTTATTAGCTTGTCATTTCCTTTAATCATTATTTAATGGATTTATTTTTATTATTAATTCTTAATTGATCATGTTTTGTTAATTAATTATTATAATGATTTCATCAATTAATTTCTATTTAATAATACCATTATTATTACTTAATTAATGTTTTTTTTTTTTTTTGGACTTAAAGATTTTATTATACATTGTTAAGTAACATTTTATAATTATTATTTAACTATTTTATGATTTTATTGCTACTATATATTAGTATTATATTCATATATATTATATTATTTTATGTCCCTCAGCTTGGTACATAAACCAAGGCATGGTATTGATGGAGGTATGGGGAAGCTAGATCATGGTGGATAGAGTAGGGAGAAGCATGCAAGGGAGAGAGGAAAAAGGACTGGTAGGAAGGAATATAAGGAGATGGGATGGCATGGAATAGGTCAAGATCAATGTATGGGAAAGATTAAGGGAATTTAGGGGTGTATGGGGAAGAAAAAGGAAAAAATCATCAGAAATGGGAGGAAAGGAGGATGCGTAAGTAGAAGAGTGAGTGAAAAATGCAAGGTCTGAGGACAAAAGATGAAACACATGGGAGATGAATGAAGGCAAGATGGAATGGAAGGGTGGAGATAGAAATAGGCATGAAGGATAAATTCTACCATGTTCTTATACTTTACAAATATTATTCCCTCTTGCGTTGACTAAGTAAATTATTTGGCATTATATTGGGTATTTTATTGATATGAGGACGAATAATTTACAACTAGATACACAACATCCCACAAGATTTAACACATATATTCCTTCATCCATTAAATTTACAAATTGAGATGAATTGAATGGAATGTTCATGTTAAATTTCATTGTATTCATATATATACACCATGACCTCTTATTATAGACCTTGTTGTTACATTTTAGATGATTGTATACTCATGACTTGTTGACCCCCCCATACAATGTCATGCAATGAACTAAAAATATTTATAGTATTTCATTATATCATTTTTATTATGAAATGGATTTTGTTCAAAATCTATGAATGCCACCATGTGGATGTATCTAACTAAATTGGGGTACCTTTATAAATCTATGCATATGTAATTATGTATCCTAATTTCCCATATATTAGTCTGATATATGTCTATATTTGAATATTATTATTGGCATATTTTATTACCAATTGTTTGACCTATGTGCACTTAGTGGGTCATTGCACCATGATCTTGATGTCTAATTGTTTGGGGGTTCAACACATGAGTTAAATCTAGGAAATCAATTTATAGGTTATTTATATCCTAAGTTAGATTGTCAAATGTTATATATATATATATATATATATATATATATATATATATATATATATATATATATACACACACACACACACACACACCCGCACACACACACATGTTCTATTCAGAAATATATATTTGAATATTGTTGCTGGCATATTTTCTTACCAATTATTTGACATGTGTGTACTTGGTGGCTCATTGCACCATTCTCTCGATGCCTAATTGTTTGGGGGTTCAACACATGAGTTAATTCTAGGAAATAAATGTATGTATGTATGTGTATATATGTATATATATATGTGTGTGTGTATATATATATATATATATATATATATATATATATATATATATATATATATATATATATATATATATATATATATATATATATATATATATATATATCATTCGATAATCTGACTTAGGATGTAAATAACATATACATTGATTTCCTAGATTTAACTCATGTGTTGAACCCCCAAACAATTAGGCATTAAGAGAATGGTGCAATGAGCCACCAAGTACACAAATATCAAATAATTGGTAAGAAAATATACCAGGAACAATATTCAAATATATATTTCTGAATAGAACATGTGTATGTGTGTGTGTGTGTGTGTGCGTGCGTAATCTTTGAATAAACCCATTAACGTAGAGCCTTTGAAATGGTATATAATTGCATTATATTTTGTTTTCTTGTGCCCTATTAAAACACCCTATGGCTAGGAATATTTATTGAGACAAGTGTGTGTGTGTGTGTGTGTGTGTTTATTGAATAATCCATTTTGGTTATTTAGATGTGCTTCAGAAATAAGAAGAATCCTTGTAATTTTCATGTTGGGTCACCTTGGTAGTGGGTTGATGTTGGCTATTTTTGTATATGTATATCTATTAAATGATGGGATGAAGTTTTGTATATTTTATTTTAAATGGAAATCATTGGATAAATACCAATATATATGTATGAAACATGGACAAATTTTTTCCATTTCACAAACTAGTTACCCATGTCTATTATATGAGTTCATTTTCAGTCAGGAAATGTTGTATGTGATTTTGAAGTAATATTTCTGGTGTTATTTTAATGGTATAGTTTTGATAAAGTTTCATTATATGCCTTGGGAATTACTCAAGACATGGTTGGTTGAGTGATATAGTGTTATGTTTTATGTATTGTTCTTTTGTCTTTATTGGTGGCTCAATATTATTTGTATATCTCTTACCTTGTACAAGTACCTCGTTATCAAAACCCTCCACTATACTAATGGTTGAGGTGGTAAGGACCACTGATGGTTAGGCTCATAGGGATGGTTTTTAGGGGTGTCCCTCTTATAGTGTTCATCTTCTTCATTTTTTCATGTGGATTTCATATGGAAGCTTGTTTCTCACCCATGATTTTTGACATATGATGTTGACATGATGGATTGTGGATGATTGCCCATTTTATGTTGTAGTTCATCTTATTACCTTATGCATATTTGTAATATTTCTTTTTTTGAAAAAGAATATTATTTGTTATGATGTTAACATTGGATTCATTCTTGTTGATAGTTGTTGGATCTTGTATAACTAACCAACTGTATTTATTCTTTAATGTGAATTTATAATGGGATCTATTTACTATATTAGTAGTAGAGTATTTAGTACGCATTATGTGATATTTTATCCTTATAATTTGATTGTAAGTACATGAGTAAAGGATATACGTAATGATTTCATGTAGGTAAAAATAAAAAAAATGTTATTATTAGAACATCTAAACCCATGTAAGTAATTACATTGTGTCTTCATTTTGCAGTCAATAACACTATGATAAAAATAATCAAGTGGTGATTTGTATTTTTGTTAAAGTTTATAGTTATATTATAACTAGTTCATATTAAAAATAATTCAAGGACTGTACAAGCATTTTTTTTGGGAATATTTATGATCTCCCATGATGGGAATAATGGTAAATCTTCTAAGTATTGTATTTTTAATTAGATATTGATTATTAAGATCTTTAGTGGTTTAACTGATATTGATGTAAATGTTTTTGGGCCATTGAAAAAATAATCAATTCTTAGTTATTCAATATTATTCCACTTGACTTAATGAATTATGAAACCTTGTGCCTTTTACTTCTTATGTTATTTCTTGGAATTGGTTATGATACCATTTAAGTGGCTTAATTATATTTCTTAAGAAATGAAGTAAGTTTAATTAATGATCATCATATGTGATCCCACTTTATGAATTATGGATTATACCATTAATAGTTTTATCATGATTCAGACATATGTCATGTTTCCTAAAAGGATAATAATTTAGACGTTTATAATGAAACTCTTGATTAATGGATGTTGGATATAATTTCATTAATGCTTATATGAGAATAGACAGTCATTTGTTATTTTAGACATGTGTGTGCTTAATATTAAAGCTTATCCTTGTCATTAAATTCTTGGTGTACCTTATATGTGTTCATTAAAGAAATAATGATCTTGGAATTTGAATAAGAATTTAATGAGATGTGGAAACTTTAATGATTAAACCTAGTTATATGATTAATTAATCCACCTTGGCAAGGATTTAATAGTTTATAATATTCCTTAATGAACACACAAGTTAATTCTTGAGATTATGTAAGTAATGAACTTTTGCATGGTCATACTCATGCTAATTAGATGGCATGAATGCCTATGCTTTTATAACAATAGGATATTATAACTAATGGATAACTAAGCAACATTTAGATGTGAGACTCCTATGGTTAGATCATAGGATAGTGTTCCCATAGCATGATAAGTAATCCTACAGCATTATAAGTGATCCCATAACATGAGTAATTGATTTCATAATGCTAATTATATGCTTAGGTAGTACGATGCTCACATGTGTGATGTCATCCACCTTAAGCTCATTTTATGATGTATCATTTAGTTAATAACAATAATTATTTCTACATGGAGCTATATCATGTGTGTGTGTGGCCTTCATCATTTATAGGAATGAAGGCACAATGTTTTCCTAACGAAACTTCGATCAGGATATGGCTATCAATGGGGGTAGGACATGGAGTAGTCCTCATTTGGGTGTTTTTTCAAAGGGTTTTAGATATTTTATGTTACATTGTGTTGGATTTGGTAGTGTACTAGATATTTCCACTTGTTGATCTCATGATGCAATAAGACTTGTTAAGAAATTTAGTGAGATGGACCTTTATGTTTGGTCATTAAACCTCCATGCTTAAGTGTTGCACTTTCATCTGATCTTATTTACTTAATCTAGAAATTGGATAACCAAAATTACTTAGATGTGCTTGATTCCATTATGGATCATTATAGTCTCATCTTTTTGGGACAATTAGGTGGTTGGTTGTGGGTTGCTAGTACTTTCCTCTAGAGTTGATATGATGCTTGACACTGCATTAATTTTATGTAGTGGGACTTTTTTATGTTTTGTTGTGTATTCTAAAAGATAATTCAAATTTTTTTTGGGGTTGTTTCATCTGGTATCCCTATTTGTTTATGAGTTTTGAATGAGTTTTGGCAAGGTGAGCTAATTTTTAACTTATTCTTGAAAATTTGGTTGAGCTTTTGTGTGGTGGTGCATATCCTTACAATGTTTTATGTTTGCATAATGTACTTGGGTGGCTGTAAATGCACCAAGTGGAGCTACACATATCCTTATAAAGGCCTATTTTATTAATATGTATGCATATGCCTTATGATGGTTGAATTCCACCTATATGATTATGTTGTCTGATTAAGACTAAGTTGAAACCTCATATGTTTTAGATTGAGGTAAAAACAGGTTTTGAAGGGCCCCCAAAACCCTGTAAAAAAGAGCAAAATAAAGAACGTCTAAGCCCATAGGCAATGCCTAAAAAACACTACAATGAAGTAGCAAAAACAGGTTTTAAATGGACCTGAAACCATTAGAGACGCGTCCGGTCAAAACCTAGAAATAGAAATCTGGTAGCACAACAAACAAAAGATAACAAAAGGAAAACAAAGATCAGTACTAGTTTCTAAACCAACAAGAAGGACCAGATTATTCATCTAGTTCCAGTATCAAGTTCATGGCTTCTTTTCCTTTCAAAGCAGTTTCCTGGGTGGTAGCCTCCAGCAAAGCTCCTTTTTGTGTATCTTTCTTTTTGGAGCTTTGCCTTGTCCTTTTGCTGGGACCCTCTAGTGCTTTGGTCTCCTCATTGACTCGTTTACCTATATGGATAGCAGCTGCACAAAAGTTGGACGTTACTTCCTCCATTTTCTTTTTATTGTCCTTTATTAGTTCTCGAAGGTTGTTTTCATAAGCTTTGAGCTTGACAGGGATCTCGCTTAACTAATTTTCCATGTTGTTTACTTTGTTCCAAGCAGCTTTCAGAGAATCTTCCAAAGTTTCCACTTTTCTCTTGAGATCAATGATCTCCCTATACAACCAGGAATCAAATTGGGAAGAAGACTCAGCTTTACAGTTAACCCAGGTCATAGGAGTGTGTGTTTCATCATTCTTATTCTTCCCTCTCCAATCCTCAGACTTTTTGTTGGGGCTATTCCTGGCTTCTTCGAAGAAGTCTTCTTGACTCTTTTGTTCCCACTCATTTATTCTAGTTTGAATTTCCATATCCATATTTTGAATATCATCCTGGACAGAAATTTCCATTTCATTCTTAGAAGTTGGGTCCTCAATAGGATCTTCCTGGACAAATTCATCCTCCGACACTTTCTGGATTTCCTCTGTCTCTTCTATTCTGATAGCAGAAACCTCCTCTGTATCGACGTTTTCTTTTTCAATTTCCTTAGATCCTTCTTCATCATTACTAGAGTTGGTGTCCCAGCTCTCTGTTCCTTCTTCTTCCTCTGGTTTTTCCTCCTCGGGTTCTTCAATTCTCTCCCAACCCCTTTCTTCTTCTACAGTCTGTTTATTAGGACTAGGGGTCTTAATTTTGCCTCTCCTGCTTACATTTTCATTCTTTTTATTTCCTGGTAACTTATTTTTTCCCTGTTTGTGATACTTAACCAATGCCCTATTCTTGCAATAGCCTTCAATAAGCAGAATAAGGCCTTCATGAAGAATAGGGCGCATATCCTTTTTCCTATGAGCAAAAAGGCTTTGGATCAGGGAGTAGCGAAGATAGAAAGGAAAAGACATGCTAAACTTATGCCTGAAGTGGTTGAGGAAGACAAAATGGAACTTATGCACTCGTTTGCTTCTTCCGTCTAGGATGATGTACTCCCTAATATAGCTTAGGACGTCCCTCCATATCCCTTTAATCTGGTCCAGCTCTTAGAAATCCCCATTTTTGACCAGCTTCTGCTCCTCCTCATTCATTTTGGGGAACTTACAAAAGGCCTCGTTTGAAATGCTAGTCTGCTTGGAAAATTTGAGTCCATCCATTGGCAACCTTGTAACCTCATCAAGAAAATCCTCTGTTAAGTTTACAGTTATACCATGCAAGGTGACCTTGTCATCACACCAATTTTTGAAAAAGGCCGTCGTGATATGCGGTTTAGAGCCGTGGAGTCTTTCCATGTAGCTCACCACTTTTCCTTTCTGTAGAATTCTCCAGACTTGATGTTTCTCTCTATTCTACATAGCTCTTGGGCTCCTATTTACGGGGTTCTCCCTTCCTTTCATGTGCCATACTCATTTTCTTTGAATCCCAATTACTGTGGATATTACCCTGGATCCTCCTGCTGTCAAGTTGATTGGGACATCGACTTTGTTTGTCTTATCAGGATCCGCTTCTCCCTCTTGAGAACCTTACTCTTTGATAATTGAGTTCCTTTCCCCATGCTGCCACT
>JARHVA010002020.1:2540000-2547500 GCA_037957365.1 Torreya grandis
TATAATTTTAGACATGTGTGCGATTAAAATTAAAGCTTATCCTTATCATTGAATTTTTTGTGTACCTTATATGTGTTCATTAAATCAATAATGAACTTAGAATTGGAATAAGGATTTAATGAGATGTGGGAACCTTAATGATTACACCTAGTTATATGATTAATTAATCCATTTTGGCAAGGATTTAATAATTTATAATCCTCCTTAATGAACACACAAGTTAATACTTGAGACTATGTAAGTAATGAGCTTTTTCATGGTCATATGCATGCCTAATTAGATATCATGAATGCCTATGCTTTTATAATACTAGGATATGATAAATAATGGATAATTAAGAAACATTTATGTGTGATAACCCTATGGTTGGCTCATGAGATGGAGTTATTACAACATGATAAGTGATCTTTTAGCACGAGGAGTAATTGATTTCCCAATGCCGATTGTATGCTCACATGTGTCTCATTTAGATAATAAGAATAATTCTTCTACATGGAGCTATATCCTATGTGTGTGTGGCCTTCATCATTTAAAAGAATGAATGTTGAAAGTTATCCTAAATAACCTTGGATTATGATATGGTGATCTATGGGTGTATGACATGGAGTAGTCCTCATTTGGGTATTTTCCAAAAGGGTTTTGGATCCTTTAGCTTATGTTGTGTTGGATTTAGAAGTGGACTAGAGATCACTATTTATTGATCTCATGATGTGGTAAGACTTGTTAATAAAGTTAGTGATATGTAAAATTATGTTTGGTCATTTTATCTCTATGATTAAGTGTTGTACTTACATCTGATCTTATTTTCTTAATCTGGCAATTGACTACCTAGACCTCCTTAGATGTGCTTGATTCCATTATGGATCATTGAAGTCTCATAATTTTGGTATAATTAGGATGATGGTTGTGGGTTTATATAAATTTCCTATGGATTTTATGTTATGCATTCCACTTCATTAATTTTATGCAGTGGGACCTTTTTGATATTATGTTGTGTATTCTAAAAGATAATTCTAAACAATTTTGGGGTTGTTTCAACTGTATCAAAAAATTAAGAACTTAAAATTCTGACATGACCTTCATAATATGATTTAAATGTAGATTAGGTAATTATTACCAATACTAAAAAGTTTCATGATTTGAGGATGCATACTTTGTCTTGTAGACCCTTTTTACCAACCTTTACCTTGAGTTGCCTACTTACTTCCTTCATGCCAAACTTGCCACCGAGGAACATTTTTTCTTTAAATATCGAATGTGATAACTTAAATATAACATATTAGGTATATAAAATCATAATTTATTATTTTAATACCTATCCAAGTCCTGAACTCCTAATTAGCACTCAAAACTAACAAAAGTTTCTTTTGATCTGTAATGGTTACCTCTTGACTGCAAGAGGTATGTGTAAGAAAAATAAGTATTTTCAAATTTTTAGGACATTTATAATGGAATTATATTGTTTAATATGTCATTTATACCATTATTACCAGATTTCATCCTTTGAATTGACCTGTAGATGCCCCAAAAATGGCCAATCCCTCCAAGATATGCTCCAATGTTGATCATGATTAGAGATGGGGCTGATTGTGATAAAATAGTGAATAGTTACCCTAATAAAAAGACCTAAAAAATATTTTTTATATGTATATTATGTCATTATGAGTCTCTCAACCAATTTTTGTTATTAGATCATGAATATTTTGGCCTGTGGACATCTTTTACTAAAATTTAGTGACATGCTACCTGCTTTGTCAAGTTTCAAAATTGAGTTTTCCTAATTTTTGCCTTAATTTTTGTCTTATCATTATGATTTTTATTTAAAATTATCATACAAACATTAATTTAAAATATTACACCATATTTGACCAACTCCTAAAACTTATGCAACTCATGTATGACCTAAGCTCCTTCAAGAACCTCATTTTGACTATATACAAACAATGATGTAGGTGATGGTTATGATATGAATGATTGTAGTTTGTATTTTTAAGCTCAAAAAATACTCTTGAAATAAATATCAACCTATGAATACTTCATATCATTTTAAAGTATTCAAATGGAACCTCTATGTTCTCAACTTTTTTGGCCTTGAAGATAAGCCTTTAGCCATATGTGGTTGTAGGTGTGCATTTTATCTTATTTAGCCCTATTTAAACCATAATAATTATATATGAGTTTCTCTTAATGGTTATAAATTAATTAAATATATATTTGGATCAATAATCCTTATTTAATTTTAACTTCACTAATTTATTGATGTTTTGATAAAACATATTTTAAAAGATTGTGACCTTATCAAATGTAGATGACTGTGTTTTGGATCATGACTACTCATTGCCTCACAGAGGTTACCAAACATTAATTATTGTCCTTTTTATTCAAACCACTACCACCTAGTGACATAACTTGAGCTAAGACCCTTGAATAAGACATATCTTAAATAAACCTTAGCTTTTGTACCTTCATGAAAGTGTTGATTGGTAGTGTACCATTATAGGTATGCATTCTTGGATTTAGCCTGATGGTTTCAAGGTCCATAATTTTTTTGAGTGATATTGATGCCATTTCATAGTCATTTTTAACTCAATAATGTCACTTTCCATGAAGATACATTACTGTCACACCACTTTAGACTTATGCGATCATTTGAAAGTTCAATATAATGTAGAAATCATTCAAAAAGTGCAGTGAAAGATTTCATGAATTGGAATCCCTCTTACATTATACTCCTTTGGTAAAACTACCATTTACCATGTCAAATCACTATGCCTATCACTTGATCACCTCATGGAGACACTCAAAATCATATAGAATTCATGTTACCCTTTTATATGATATCACCAAATGTGTATAAGCCCTTGTTTTGGGGAAATTAAGTTACAAGTCCCTAAACTTCACTTTCTCCAATTATGGATATGATTTGAGTCTGCTTTCTACTCAATGGATTTATTATTGATTACCATGGCATTCATTAACTTTTAAAAATCCATGAAGATCTCCAACACTTGTATTTCCATCAATGTGTGTATAATGACTCAACTCATTCTCCTCGATCACAACCTTACCATAACTCATGCTTCCTTGTTTTGTCTAGGCTTATCTAATAGACCTCTTTTGGAGAAATCCTCCTTGTTTGATAAATATATAAAATCTTATAAATATATAAAACCATTTTATATCATCATCTATTCCCTTATATGTCCACTTAAATTTTCATCAATAAACTCTCTTTGTAGATATTATTTCCTTCATAAGTGACTATCTAATTAGGCCTATTAGCCCTATTTCATGCCCACAAATCTATAATCCATATTTTTCAATATTATTTTAGGAAGAAAACTATTTATTCAATTTTCATAGGTCTATATAATTGAGAATACAAATTTTCAACAATCACCAATGGTTATATTAGGAGTTATGAGGTTTTTTTGTTTGAAACCATAATTAGTCTTCTGCATAGGCTGAGAGCCCATTTAATTCACTTTATTGAGTTTTAAAGTGTTTACAAGAAAAAAATACCATATATAGGTATTTAATAGCCTTATAAATACACTAAAATAGGTTATATACTCTATTAATTTCATCTAATGCTCAAAAACAACAAACATAGTTGGTTGTATGCTTTTTTTAGGACTATGTAAGGGTTTCATGAGGTTTGAGATCTATCTCTTATTTTAATTACTATTATGGAAAAATTAAGAAATATAAAAGGTCTTTATTTCCATAATCCACATTTAATAATAGGTTATAATTATTTTTAAACCCTTAAAACACTTGAAACAACTCAAGACACAAAGTTATAAACTCTCTTTACAAGATTGTGTTAGAACATGCAAGGCTTAAGATCCATTTTTTGAGTTTTATGAAGTACCAATACCTAATTAATTTTTAATTAAGACCTGGATTGAACCAAAAAATAATATAATCATTATTTTTACATTATAAATCAATATAACACCTAGAATCAACAATCTAGCCCTGATACACACTAAGAAAATGAGAACTACAAGACATAGGGAGAGAGAAATAGTTGTATCTTGAAATTTATAAGGTATCAAGACCTAATTATTTTTTATTTTTTAACTTTTAATACCGCCAAAAACTATTGAAATAATTATTTTTCATTATAAAACAAATTAAATTTCTCAAACACTCCTTTTTCAACTATTTACATTTCCATGCCAAAATCTTGAATTTGGCCAACTTGCACTTTTCCTCATTTTACCTTGAATTTTAAATATGAGAACTATAAAAAGGTTTTTTAAGGATTAAAAAAAACCAAAAATTATTTAAAAACACTAACATGAGGTTAAAACCATCCTTAATATGTTAAATCCCTTCAAGAAGCTTGTTTAGCTCCATATTCTCCTCAACATACAAGCATAGGATTATGTAAAAAAAGTGCGTACTTAAAATAATTTTTTAGCCAAAACAAGATTTTTTATAGGTTTATAAATTTAAAATTATTAATAATACCAAATTTAATTCCTTTTTGATGCATATTTTATCCTATAGGCTCTTTTTACTAAAATCTATTTTAAACTACCTAGTTTTTTATGCTTCTTACGTTTGTGACTGAGCTTATCTTAATTCACCTTGTCATGATGGTATGAGAATACCAATAAGGAATTTATAATGTAATAGTATTACTATCACATTATAATTTCCATAAATTTTTCATTTATCAACCTTATACACCTTGAATCCATCTTCAACCTCATACTGTTATCCAAGCCAAAAAGATGGTTGTACGTGCATTTCTCATAATGAAGGCTTTAGATCATGAACCCCTTGAGTATTTTGACTGTATTATAAGTGATTAGTTAATATTAATAATTTTAATTTCCATAATTTTATCTTTGAGAAATTTTTAACTCGATATGAATAGGCTTTGAAGAGGCTTGAATAATAAGAACTGAAGAAATAACTATTTACCTTAAATAAAGCTAAAATACCTTAATTTCTCCAAATAAGATATTTGCAATGTTGTTTCTTGATGAGAAATAGATCCATGTGAATTAATTCCCACATGATATAATTGTTATATTTAATTAATTTATGTTATTATCACTTGGTGTTCTTTAACCTTTGACTTACCTCCTCTAACACCATCAAAACTTTTTGTGACATCTACTCCATGTGACTACTGTAGGTGGAGATTTGTCTATATAATTTGTCATTACTTGACCTAATAACCACTTTCATGAGATTATTAAAAAAAAATATTGATATTCCATATGTATTTTTTTTAAAAACCCTGATTTGTCTCATGAAACAAACCATTTCACTTCCAGACCTCTAGTAATAACCTAATTTGTTGTAGTTGGTCGTTTGACCTTAACACATACTAAGGTTTTCATGAAGGTGTTGAATTGATCTCTGACCTAATGTAATATTATCTCAATTAATGTTAGGATGATTTATATAGGTAATTTTATTTCTCTCAATGTTCACATATGATTATTACCATCCCTATGATCATAACCTACAAGTCTAACTTGCTCACCAAAATATGGAGATGAAGGTACATTACTAGACTTCAAAGTGTTCCTTGGAACCTTAAGAGAGAATGAATTATTGAAACTGATTTTAAATAACCTCCAAGACTAAAATATAATTATTTGTTAAATTTTATAGATAATGATCATGATTACATCATTTGAAACCATTCAAACACTAGAAACTCATATCTACAATTGTACCTTGTTGAAGATACTAAAACACCAAAACCATCTCAAAGGAAAATATGCTAAATATAGAGGCTTATGAATATTTTATTGGATTATTTATGTATTAATTGATTTAATAAATATCTTGATAACCTATAAAGATGAATTCACTTTCTTGATAACCTAGGTTTTATTCTAAAACACTAATATAGATTGTTCACAAGGACAATTTAGGAAACATGTTTTCTGCCATATGTACCTCCTTGAAAGGATTTATATGATGATAATTTTTTTAAAATGTCCTATTTTAACCTTTAATAACTCTTATAAATCCATTATTTATCATTGCATCTTGAAGCAAATAAATAGAAGAAAACTTGGACCTTGTTTAGATTAATAAGCCATCTAGACACCCATGCACTATTAGTGATTGTTCATAAATATTGGGATATTAACCCAAAAAAAAATTACATAAACTGTAATTAAATTATTTTTTATATCACTTTATAAAATATTATGCACCAACATTCTCTCTCCTAATTGTACTGAGTGAAAACTTGAGGCTCTCCTAAAGCTATCCAAGACCGCCCAAAATGGTTTTCCTTTATCATGAATAACTTGAAGCCTAACTATAAAATAAATCACTTGGGAAATATTTTTAATGATTTAAATTACCTTTCATTAATTTTTTAAAACTTATTAAGTGTTTGGATCTCCATTAATGGTAGAAAGCCTACTTCATGCCTAGTTTGCAACTAATAGGTTTTCCGTACCTCTGCTAGTTTTTTTGATTGAATTTGATTTGAGAGGCATATGAGAGGATATTATAGAAAATATTTATTCCATAAATATAATATATTATCCTCTTATTCAATAAAATCATTTAAAATTTTCTTCAACCAAAGCTCTAAAAGGCTCCAAAATGTATCCTTTTTCTCTCAAACTCCTCTCCTCCACTCCAAATGACTTGAAATGGCCTTGAACAGGTCCAGAATTGTAAATAATGACATAATTAGGTGGGATTAAGTCAAAAACAATTTTATTTATTCAAAATTTTATTTTTCACTTGAAATTTCTATTTGAAATACCTTTAAGTCATCTAATGCACTTTTGGGGTTCTTTTGGGAAAATTAGCTTCTCTAGAACTCATTTTTGACTCGTTACAATATTTGAAACTTTTTAAAAATATACATCCTTATCATTAATTCTCAAACACCCTATAAACATACTGGATCCCTCACTTGTAGTTCAAGACCAATTTCTAGGCCTTTTCCTTAAAAATCTCTAAATTCACCTTAAAACTTATTTAAAGTGTTTCAAAAGCTTGCAAGGGACATGGGGTAGGGTCATGAGGTTTGTATTATATTCCACCATTTTATCATCCACTTCAAAATTATGCTACTCATCTCCTCACACCATATTAGGACCCTTCAAGATAATGCACTACATTATCTAGTTAAGACTAGAAAGGGACTAGTCATGGGGGCAGAGGACTACTGAATAGTCTAAAAGATTATCTTGATCCATCTAGATAAAAGTTTCATATGTAGGAATTTTTTTCCAAAAATTGGGAGGGATCCAAATTATGGAATCACAATAATTATTAAGTCCCCCAATCATGGAGAGGGCACCATAGTTGAGATCCCTCCTAACCGTGGAAAGGCCAAATAAATTTTTGTACTCTTCATGGTTGGAAGCCCCCTAACCATGGTGATATTTTAATTTTATCAAAAATTTTTAGAGACATACCAACCATGGTGAGGTATAATTACATTATAATACACCTCTTTCAATCATTTTATCAAATACTTTTTGAACATCTACTAAT
>JARHVA010002020.1:2557500-2687500 GCA_037957365.1 Torreya grandis
TATAATGATATTATTAATTAACAATAATAATTTTTCATAATTAAATAATATTTTCTTAATTTTTATTTAATGTTATTTTTAATCATTTTAATTATTTAATAATATCCCCTCCTCTTACATTGGTATTCCTCTTTTTTATGACACTATGAGAACAAATTTATGGAATCCCCTCATTGACATGATTAATAGGAAGTTATCTTGGTGGAAAGGGAATTTGTTCTCTCGGGCTAGAAAATTGTAACTTCTTAAGAGTTCATTATAAAGCATACATGTTTATGTCATGTATTTATTTATTATCCTAGGTAAAGTAGTAGATCATATTGAATAGATCCAGAAGAAATTTCTCTGGAGGGGAATGAAGGATAGATGTAGATTTCCTCTTATTTCCTAGAAAAAAGCATGTCTTCCTTCCTCTAAAGGAGGATTGGGGCTTAGAAGGGTGAGATTCATGAATCAAGATCTCCTAGTAAAACAAAGATAGAGAGTAATCAAAAAAGACAATCATTAGACTAGGATTATCAAGGCTAAATAATTAAATTCTAGGGAGGGTTCATGCTTCCTGTCAAAAGATGGACTTGGAAATGGTCTAGTATTATGGAAAGCACTGAGGGTTGGAAAGGATATTATCATAAAATGTCTAAAGTGGAATATTAGTAGAGGTAATGAAGTGGATTTTTTTCCAAGATCTTTAGAACCAAGCCCCATTAGTTTCCTCACCTAAAGTAGTTGAGTTGTCAACTCACTTCAAAGATACAATCAGTAAAAAGGTGTGTGATTACTGGGAGGAGAATGATGGTAGGAAAAGGTGGAAATTTATCCATAAAGAAGATCTAAGTCAGTACCAAGATATTTTATTACAAGAATTAAATCTCAAATTCTATAGCATTCACAACCACATCTTCCCAAAAGAAGATGCTCTCATATGGAAAAGGGACCCTATCAAATTGTATTTAGTTAAATCTGGCTATCTCTCCTTGTGAGAACAAGCAAAAAAATTAGAATGTTCTCTAGATAAAAAACCTAATCCCAAAGATTAATGTTTTCTTTTGGATGGAAATTTAGAACAAGATCCTTATGGTGGATAATATTATGAGGAGGGGAATTTCAATTCCCAATAGGTGTGTGCTCTGTAAACGGTAGGTTGAATCTATCGATCATATTTTCATATTATGTTCTTTTGCCTCTTCCATCTCTCAGTCTTTTTTTAGCCTTTGTAACTAATCTTTGATATCTCCCAGAACTATTAAGGACCTGACATATCAATGGAATTCCCATTGGGATTACCCACGACTAAATTTTTTGTGGAACCTGTCTCTTCCCCATATTTTTTGGGGCATTTAGATCTCAATAAATTTGATTATATTTGATAATCTCAAGCCTATCCATTTTTACACCTTCAATAAAATCATGGAATTTATAAAATAAAATTGTCTTACATATGCTTCATCCTTTGATAGGCCTAGTTTTCCTTATATTTCTCAGATCCTTAGCCAACTTAATATTGAAATCCATAAAAAAATACACAAGAAGTGCATTGATAGATCTAAGGTCAAATGGATTCATCCTCCTCCCCACTGGTTTAACTTGAATTTTTATGGGGCCACTAAAGGAAATCCAAGCCCTGTGGGTGTCAGAAGGGTTACAAGGATTTTCAATGGAATCTCAGGGTAACTTATGTGAGACCATACAGGATCCAAACAAACCACCTTTTGGAAGCCAAAGCTACTTTATGGGGCATTAATCTCATAGTTAAGCTTGACATGGAGTATTTATAAGTTTAGGGAGATTCCATGAATATCAAAAACTATTTAAAAGGATTGAGTCAATCTTCCTAGAATATGACTGGGATAATCAATGATGTAAAAAACCTACTTTCCTAGTTCAAAGTGGTGTATATCTCTCACATGTATAGAGATGGAAATATAAGTACTAATAAAATGGATAACATTTGGGTCTATAGTAGCTCCCTTACATTCTAACAAGGTGATGAGTTGCCTAATGACATCATCCCCTTTATTGATCTCGATAAAAGACATCCCATTGAATGATATGATGTGCCTATTTATGAATCATCACACTCAACATAAGAGAAAATATGTTCACATGTGTAAGGAAATTATATTATGGTCACTCATTAAGGCTTTGCATGCATGGATTAATTTGGTATCTCACAGTAATAATTTATATGAATCCATTCTCAACATCCCCATTATTCTCATACCTAAGGTTCTGGACTGACAAGATTGAAGTAGAAGCTCTTAACCAAAAATGGGAGGAGACCACGATCGCATTGAACCTATATCCTATGTAGATGTTAAGTAAGATGACTATTTATGGAATAAGATGATAAAATTAGGGATATTAGCTTGTACAAAGAGGTTAGTCAAGTATGGCACAATGTTATCTGAAGTTTTTTCTCATGGATGGATTGACAAAGAAGTCCACATGAATGGGTAAGGCTTTTAATCACTGAAGAGGTAATAGAGGAGATGATGGGGATGAACTACTCGAGGAGTTAAATATTTCAAGGACAAAAAAATAAAAGAATAGATTTTCAACATCTTTTATAGGCAAAGAGAAGAAGAAGCTAAAATTTTCATCATAGAAAGAGTTCATGAGGGTGGATTCACCCAAAAAGTGGTCGAATGTATGTTTGTAGATTGTGTAATACATCATGCTTGAAGGGAAGCATATGGTAGTTTTTTACACCATTTTAATTTTATTAACCATTTTAGGGGTCATACTATCAGTCTACCTTTCTTTCTTTTAAGATCCTTGAAAGCATCGATCTTGATTTTTAAGAATAATTCTCAATAGATATTATCCACTAAGGACTGATCCTACTTTTGGTTAAAAAGGGAGAACTCCTATAGTTAAAAGTAGTGATCGAACCAATAAATATCACTAGTAAATAGGAAGATTCAGCTAGAGAAGAATATTTTTTCATGGAATCTAAGTCCAAGAAAGTAGGGATAGTAGGTGATTAGAATGAATGAGATGGAGAAGATTTTATGTAGGAGGAGTTTATTTTGAGAGATAATGACATGGGGGATCCTAAAATTGTGACCCCAATTGCTAGTAGGGGTCAATATTTATTAAATACTAAGATAAAAGAAGACATCGAGTAGTCCCTCAAAAAGTTACATTCCAAAGTGGCTATCCAAAAATTGTTGTGTATGTAAATATCAAATGAGTTTGAAAAATTAAAAGCCCTAATTCAAGGAACTTCTACTACGAGCTTTGGTAAGGAGAAAGTAAACACAACTAAGTTCATCCCCATGGATATAAAACCACACATGGTAAAAGGTGTGGAGGAAAATAGTAATGAGACCAAGTAGGGGAGGGAGGATTTAAATCTCACTAGAATGAAGTGCAAGAGGCTAGATGAGGAGAAAGAATAGGTAGTTGGGAACTAGATTAGAGAAAAGACTACCAAATAAGAAAACATTGAGACCAAGAAATTGGTTTATTACTTTGAGTCTAAATAGATGGACTTTGTTGGTTTAGCAGTCTTGGTCTATTTTGGTTTTTTGTTGAATATTTTTGCTTTTTAGGCTAAAAGTGGCTTTTCCTATTGGGTACTAAGTGTTATCTTTTTTTTTTATTGATATATATGCTTATCCTCCACTTCCTTTTTTATGGGTATGGGACCTCTCAACCCATTTTTAACTAATCAAATAAAAAAAATTAATTAATACCATTTTATTATTAATTAGATTAAATTAATTATTTACTTTATTTTTATATAAAATTAGTTGAATGATTAATTTTTAATTATTTAAATATTTTTAATTAATTATCTAATTGATCATGATAAAAAATATAAATTAATGTAATTTTTTAATTAATGAGTCCCATTTATTTATCACGAGTCCCATTTAGTTGAGATATTATTATATATTAGAGAATACCATTTGTTTGATATAATGTAAAATTTGGAGATGAATTGTATTTAAATCCCTCAAAAATCCAATTTTTTTAAATGACCCTTATATTATTATTTTTAATAACAACAACAATAATAGTAATAATGAGTTGTAGGTGAGTTGGTAAAGTGGATTTGGTTGTTTCAAGCTTCACCCAGGTTCAAATCTCAATATGGTATCTGAGTTCGGATTTGGCCATCATTGGTATTCTCAAGTTGGTTGTGACCATTGTTAGTATTATTGAGTTGGTAATGGCCATTCATTGGTATTGTTGGGTCATTTTTGGTTTATCGTTTGTATCCTTGGGCTGGTTATGGACATTGTTAGTATTCTTAGGTTGGTTATTATTGTTCATTCATATTTTTGGGCTGATTGTGGCCATTTTTTTGTATTCTTGGGTTAGTTGTGGCTGTTGTTGGTATTATTGGGCTGGTTTTGGTCATTGTTGGTATATTTGGTACATGTGATAGATGATCACTTAGAGATATGGGCCCGCAGTTGTGTCCTATACTGGTTGGAGCTCTAGTTAAAAGTGAACAAATATCAATAATAATAATTAACATTAATATTACAATATTATTTATAATAATATTATATAGTATTTTAATTATAAATACTCATGATTAGTAATAATAATATAGTAGTAATATATTATTATTATATTAATACTAATAATATACTATTAATATTACTATATTATTAGGATTATTATATAGTATATACTATACTAATAATAACAACAATAATTATATAATATATATTTGTATATTTTTATTATTATCAATACATTTATATATATTTATAATTTTTTTTGTTAAGAATACATGGGATCACTAGTTCATACTATTCATGTTACCAAACTAAAGATGGGACCTTAAGCACTTCAACCACTTTATCATGGCATGCCCATGAATTGAACCACTTTATTATGGTAGCCCATTAACAAAAAAAATATGTAGTAGTGAGCCTCCTTAACAATAACCATGTTACCATATTAAACATGGGACCTTAATCACCTCAACCACTTTATCATGGCATGCCTATGCATTGAACTACTTTGGTGCAACACCCCATTAACAAAAAATATATCAAGCAATAAGCTTCCTTAATAGAGAGTGATATTTGAACCTTGGACCTCCCATCAAGAAGAGCCATCAATTTCCATTACACCACTACCTAATGTATGATGATGACTACTAGTCTATATTAATAAATAATAATATGATAATAATCATATTATTAGTACTAATAATAATAATAATATATTTATAATATAAATAATAATATATAAATATATTAAAGGAGTGGATGACCTTCAATAGTTTGAATTTCAACATGAGTAGAAAACTAGAAGACTTGAGGATGTTATCATTGGTTTAATATAGGATACTCCAATGGTGTGGACCTTCAAATCCTAGATACTCTTTAAATTGGAGAGGGAAGATGAGGAAGAAGAAAGAATAATCAAAGAGATTTGGTGAAAAAATATTTTGAGATATTGTTAATTTTAGGAGAAGTGAGTTTCTAAGTAGAATTCTAAGGGAGTAAAGGATAATGGTTGGTCCATAGTGGGAAGTACACTGGAAAAGGAAGATGACCATCCTATAGTAGAATAGGTGGTATAAAAAGTTTTTTTACAGCCAAATCTGTTAGTTCTTAGGGTTAAAGGAGCTAGTATTAGATCCCTTGTAGAAGAACATGTAGAGACTAGATTCCTGAATAGGAAGTTAAAGAGGGGAAGGAGGAAAGCGTACTGCATCTCATAGAAAGCTTTGTGGGGAAAACCCCAGACCTTTTTTTTGGCCATTTTTGGCCCACATATGAAGTTATTATATGGTTTGATGAAGAAGTAGATCAAAGGCCTAAAAATAGGTCTAAGATTTCAAAATGGAGAGGATCCAAGTTGTTTATCATATGTATTGAGAATTTAGGAACATGAAACAGGTTGTAAAAGCCTTAGAAAATCATCAGAGCCTTGAAGGAATAATCAAGAGATGAATTTGTGCAATTTTAATAACCAAACCATCTCTAAGATGTCATGTAGGAGAAAATAGACCAGTCCACTTGTGTACTGTTTATCTTCACTCAAGAAGCCCCCCCATGAGCTAATAGATCATGCAAAATTATATTTATAGATGCTAGAATCATCCTATAAAATTTTCATTCCTGCATTAGCTTTATGACTCAATTCATAAGCTTATAAAATTGGACCTATAACATAATACATTCATGCTAACATTAAGATTAAGCTTGACCAAAAAAATCCTTTTGATCTTAAATTTGATGGTAATGTGAGCATAAATGATGGTCACACAAATGTAATTTGATGGGAGTGTTGATGTCAAATTTAAGCTCATCAAATAGTCATTGGTTTTTAAAAAGTGGGTCCTAGTAGATATAATGATCCCTACTCGATCATACATCTTAGTCGAATGGTGCAAGATGTGTCAAATAGTCAAGGAGATAAAGATATTGACATGTGATATAAGTGTGTGAAGCTATATATTGGTAAACAAATCCTGAGAACTAACACATGTTTGACATATGGCATAAGTTTGGTTAGAGTTGACAAGTCAAAGGCAAGATTAATGACTCATGATCATTCATATCGAGTATGATCAATGGAGTGAGAAAAGGTCAAAATTTCAATAGTTTGAGTCATCATCAATAACCAATATGCAAAAGGTGAAACTGATACATTTTGATGAAAGTTGACAAGGCAATTTTAGACCTAGGCAAGGTAAGGATGAAGGAACTTGGATCGAACTCAGTCTTAGCTAAATCAAATGGGAATTATAGGATATAACATTACCATTTAAACTCCATATGGACAAAATAGGTATTTTAAACCTAATATATAGAAAGGTAGATAGTTTTAATGACAAAATGGGACCAAGAATTGCTAGTAGAGCTCCATTTAGTTAAAATAGATCTTTTAGACCTAACATAGACCTAAAGGGAGTACAAAGAAAGGGTTAGTCTATAGGTCTATATTAATATGACATCTATAGGAAAACTAATTATCTTCGATTGGTTTTTTGTCTATAGATGAACCTATGATCTAGATATGAAGTGAAGAATATATGTGTTCAATACAAAGGGGATATCATTCATTGACAATGAAGGTACTAATTTCCATTCATGGCATGGCATTGTTAGTTTCAAGATTTTAGGATTTGATCCTCATGAACACATCAAGTAGACATAGGATCCCAAGGTGGTGAACTAGTAGTTGAAGTAACAATTAAGAACATTGATCCCAATCAAACATAATTGGTCATCACATGAGACAAGGCCTTGTCTTCTAGTGGGCTATCTTAGCTAATGAGAGGAACTCAAAGACTAATGGGATAAAAGGAGGTCTATTTATTGATCAAATCATACATACAAAAACAATCAATGAGTTACCACCTCACTTCTTTATCTTGATGACTTTCCTCCACTCTTTAATGAATTTTTCCCATCTCCCTCTCCCTCTTCTCCTATATATATTGATATCTTTTTCATTATGGGGGTTCTCAAATTTTAGACTTATTTATATTTTTTGGAGATAAGGATACTCCTTGAGATATTATAAAGTATGCTTAACTTGATTAGGCTTGACCCTATCAAACATTAGTAAGAACTACCTCTTAATGCAATATAAGACTTTATTTACCTATTTCTTTCCTTGAGTCTATGTTTGGTGAGTTTTGTATGATGGAATTATGTGAAGGAGAATCTTCCTCATCCATTTTACTCCTTTCTAATCTTGTTTAGGGAGTTTTTAATGTTTTATGTAGGTCTAGATTAAATTTTTACTCTAAACTTCTTCTATGAAATACTTATGCAATTAGCTTGATCTTGAGGTTGTGTGAGCTAGTATTGTCTTCTACTAATCTAGTGTGGGTTCAAGCTTATGAGAATTTCCCTTTTAAATTTAGTGTATCACCTAGTTAAATTTTTTAGGAGCCCTTATCCTATTTCTAACCATTTTCCCTATGAATCATTATTTTATCATTAGTTTTAGGTGAGCATCAAAGAGAAAGCTGGCCTACTCCAAAGATTAAACCTCAACATAGGTTACCCATAGCCTAAAATTATTCAAAATTGTGACTTAATGGGAGAGAACCTAAATAACCCTATTTAAGGGTATATATTAATGTCATAATAGTTTTTGGCACACCTAGTGGGACTAAGTCCAAAAGAGTGGGAAAATCTTTTGTGTGTCTTTCATCTGATTAGCTTTTGGAAGCAAATAGTTAGAACCAATGGTGAATCTAAATCAATTTTATGGTTATGAGTAGACCAGGTTTGTCTCAATGGAGTTTCTAATTAGTTATTGCATCTCATTTGACATATGAGGCTAATATGAATAACTATGGTGAATATCCCTATTATCCATCTCCTTATCGACAACCCCAATATGATCCTCATAATCTATATGAACCTTATTAATTTTATCAAGAATCTTATCAAAGATATAAGGAACCTTTTGAAGTTCCTCATGATCTAAATATGTAAGAGTATTACCTTGATACTCCATATGGATAGTAAGCCCATCATAATACTGATCCTCATCAACCCTATTATGAGCCATCCATACCAACACTTAGGAAAACTCTAATAAGCCTTGACAAGCATGCAATAGAATTATGATCAAAAAATTATTATGGCCAAGATGTCACTACACACCTAATTCATCATGTGAGAGAGTCATTGTAGAAAATAAAAGAATGATGGGCACTAGTTGAGAGAGTAAATTAGAATAATCTCATAGGTGAGATGATAGATGTAGGTGGTTACATTCAAAGCATTGAAGACCATCTAAAAGGATTTGAGGAAAAATAGGTCTGACCTCTCCAATATCTTGTGACTTAATATACACCACCTCAACCTTCTTATGTGCCACCCATTCCTCTCGAATAAACCATTCCAAGGGCCCCTTTGAGTATGCCAAGTTCCTCATGTGTTCTTCAGACCTTTCCTTTTTAGAGATCTATCTAAGACAGATATCAAAGAAAGAAGTAGATTGTTATGGGAAAACCTACTATTGAAATCCAAAATTTCATCCTTCCTCAAGAACCCCTTAGGAATTCCTTCAAGGTTCCAAGCTGGAATCAAGTGGTGAAGTCATGGGATGAGTAAAGTGAGATAAATATATATTTAAAAACCCAATTTAGAGGATGATCTGAACCTATGAAAACCTCTTTCATCCATTCTTAGGAATATTATTGTGTTCTTTATCATCATAAATCCATTAACCACCTTAAAGAGGAGATATTCCAAGAGAATTTTGATAAGCAAATTAGAGAGTTAGAAATAAAGATAGGGAAAGAGGATTATTATAATCAAAAGGCTAAATAAGGACATATATCTTTTCCATCCTAGAATCAATTCATGTATTTAAGGAAATCTAAGGCCATTTAACCCCTATTCCTCCCTCCTCAATAATCTTAGTCATTTCCATCTTATAAATCCATCCAAAGCAACATGAAAAAGAAGGATGAGGACATGACTATCAAGGACAACTACCTAATTAAAAGAGATCTCACACATGTTTCATCTCTCTTTGAGTCATCCTAAATATATCCTCTACCACTCCTCGAAGAGGTAAGTAGTGAACTCCATGTTGAGCTCATAATTGATAGTGATGAATTATCAGAGTCAAAAGAGGAGATCATTATTGGGACACCACTTAGCAAGAGAAAGTATTTTTAACCTTTTATAATGTCAAAGAGTATGAGTTTTAGGAGTGAGTTAAATTTAGATATGAGATCTAATAGGAAGATGACCATTTATAGTAGTTATACCATGATTTCATGAGTGATATTGATGAGTTCAAGATGGTAGAATTGGATGATGAGATAGTACAATAGGTTGGATATTTTGAGGATTCCAATAATACTTTGGATCGTGAAGAACACTAGCTTGATGACATCATACATCAAGAAGAAAATATTGAAAAAGTAGTTGTTCTAGATGGAAAAAATGACAAGAAGGATTGGCATATATAAATGAATCTATTTCAAGAGCTTGAGGGTCTTTTTCAAGTTGAAGATCAAGTTCTTGAGAAGGTGGACAAAGAGTTTCCCATTGAGGACAATGACTAAGATTGGGAAGAATATGTAGAGCTCCTTGATGAGTCTGAAGGACTTTCAACCAAGAATAAGCCTAGTCTTATTGAGGACACCATAGAAATAAAAGGGCTATTCCTTTTTGAACCACCATTATAGGTTTAAATTGAGTATCCATATGAAGAAATTGAGATTATTTAGACACACATAGTTGACCTATTTGGAGCTACCTGGTTCTCATTGATCATCATGTCAATGAAGTTGATAGTTACAAAAAAGAAGAAATAGGCATAAATAATAAGGTTTGAGGAGATATATGTCTCATAATTTTCCTCACTACATAACATAATAAAGTTATAAAACTTTTATTTTGATCTAGGAGGAAAGGTACACATAGTTTTATGTTGTATATATTAGGAGAATTTTGTTCAAAATTTCTCTAAGTGCAGTTTTTAGCACATTTGTTTATTTGTCCCTATTTTTAAAGTAATTAAATTCACCTTTAAATAAGTTCCTTGGGAAATATATCTTGTTTTTTATCCTTTTTTTCCTTGTATTGTTTCAAAGAGAGGTTAGAGAAGGACATGCAAGTAGTGTTAGATCCAGGTCAATATGTTGAACCCAAGTAGAGACTCCATGTCTAATGGATGGGTCAAGGCAACATGGTATATGTTATTTTTCATAGGAAAACATGAAATCCCTATGATTAATTAAATATGTTGTCCATTTTTATCCCAAATATGATTTTGTTTCATGGTTTTATAACGTAGTGGATGAAATGCTTAGTAATAGGTCTAAGATTGCAAAATGGAGAGGATCCAAGTAGGTTCTCATATGTTCTAAGAATTAAAGAGCATTGAATATGTTGCACAAGCCTTAGAAAATTTTTATATCCTTAAATAAATGATAAAGAGATAAATTTGTGTAAGTTTGATAACTATACCATCTCTAGGACATCACATATGAGAATATAGACCAATCTAGTTGTGTAATTTTTATATTCTCTCAAGAAGTCCCTTGGAAGTCAGTGGATCATGTGAAATTTTAGTTATGTATTCTAGGATCATCTTCTAAAACTTTCATGCCTATTTTATTTTTTTGGCTCAATTTATAAGCTTCTAAAGTTAGACTTACAACATAGGACATTCATGCTAACATCAGGTTTAAGCTCAAACAAAACAAATCCTTTTGATCTTAAATTTGATGATCATGTGAACATAAATAATGGTCTCATGAATGAAATTTTATGGGAGTGATAACATGAAATTTATGGTCATGAAATATCTATTTATTTTAAAATAGTGTTTCTTAATAGATCTAATGGTCCTTGACTGATTGTATATCTTGATCTAATGGTATGTGATGGGTAAAATAGTCAAGGAGATAGAGAAATTAGCACATGACATAAGTGTGTGAGGATATAGGCTAATAAGTGAATCCTGAGAACTAATGTGCATTTGACATGTGGCACAAGTTTGGATAGAGTTGACAAGTTAAGGGCAAGATCAATGACTCATGGTCATTCATACTAATCATGATCAATAATGCAAGCAAAGGTCAAAATTTCAATATTCTAAGTCATGATTGATAGATAATAAGAAAAAGGCAAGCCTAGGACATTTTGACAAAATTTGACAAGGCATTTTTAGACCTAGGAAAGGTAAGGATGAAGGAACCTAGATCAATCTTGGTGCAAATTAAATCTAATGGACATTGTAGGATTTAGCATAAGCATTTAAAATCCACATGGATAGGTCTTTCAAACTTAATATATATAAAGGATCAAAATTTTAAATGATGAAAATGACCAATCATTACCAATAGAGCTCCATAGAAGTAAAATAGATCTTTAAAACCTAATATAGACCTAATGGGAGTATAGATAAAGGGATATATAGTCTTTAGGTTCATATTAATATGATAGATATAAGAGAACCAATAATCTTAGATTGGTTTTCCATCTATAGATGAACCTATGATCTAAATATGAAGTGGAATGAATATGTGTTTAATTCAAATGGTCTCATCTATTGATAATGAATATGCTAATCACCATTCATGGCATGCCATTTCCAATTTTAGATTTCAAGGATTTGATCCTCATGAACATATTAAGTAGACTTAGAATCCCAAGGTGTTAAACTAGGATTTAAAGGAATAGTTAAGAGAATTGATTCCACTCAAATATAATTGTTCATCACATGAGACAAGCCCTTGTCTTCTAGTGGGATCTCTTAGCCAATGAGAGGAACTCAAAGACTATTAGTATAAAAGGAGGTTCATTTGTTGATTAAATCATGCATATAGACAATATTAAATGAGCTACCACCTTAGTTCTTAATCTTGATGACTTTTATCCACTCTCTAATGCATTATTCCCATCTCTCTCTCCATATTCTCCTATAAATCTTAGTCTCTTTCCCATTATGGGGGTTCTCACATTTTAGAATTATTTATCTTTTTGGGAGATAGGGATACTCCTTGAGATATTAAAAATTATGCTCAACTTGATTAGACTTGACCCTATCAATAATTTGTAAGAACTACCTCTTGATGTAATATAAGAAATTATTTACCTGTCTCTTGCCTTGAGTCTATGTTTGGTGAGTTGTGCATGATGGCAATGTTTGAAGGAGAATCTTCTTCATCCATTATCATCCTTTCTAACCTTGTTTAAGAATTTTTCAATGCCACTTGTAGGTGTAGATTAGTATTCTATTATGAACCTTTTCTATGAAATACTTATGTAATTATCTTGATCTTGAGGTTGTGTGAGCTAGTAATGTCTTCTATTGATCTAGTGTGGGTTCAAGCTTATGGGAGTTTCCCTTTTGAATTTAGTGCATCACCTAGTTAAAATTTTTAGGATCCCTTATCCTCTTTTTAACCCTTTTCCTTGTGAATATCCCTTATCCTCTTTTCATTATTTTTAGGTGAGCATCAAAGAGGAAGACAACCTGCTTCATCAGTTCAACTCCAACATAGGTTACCCATAGCCTAGGGTTGTCTCAATATTGTGACTTAATGGGAGAGAGCCTAAAGAACCCTTTTAAGGGTGTACATTAATGTCATAACATTTTATCTTGTAAAAGGGTTGGTAAATTTTCCTAAAGGAAAGAAGTAAAGGAAATGGCATAAGACCTTCAACAATTTGAATTTAAATATGAGCAGGAAAACTAGAACATAATTTTAGACATGGATGGGAAGGATGATAAACTATTTCATCTCATAGAAATCCTTGTGGGGTAAACCTAGGACATTTATCTAGCTGAAAGGTTAATATATTTTATTTAAGTATTATAATTAATAGGAGTGTAAGATATTCACCAATTTGAATTTCAATTTGAGAATGAAAACTAGAACACCATTTTAGAAATAGATGAGAGTGAAAGGAGTAGAAGGAGCAGAAGGATGTTTCTTATAATAAGATATAGGTGGGAAATAAATTGAGGTCAAGGAGAAAATTAATATGATCTAGATCCAGGTGGAATAGGGGTTGTCCATGCCATTAGTGACATCACCAATAAGTTTGAGTAGAAAACTAGGTGGGAGAGATTCAAAGAGGAAGACCTTTAACATTTTGAATTTTAATTTGAGTAAGAAAATTAGAACACCTTTTTAGACATGAATGGGATTAGAAGGATGATTCTTAAAATAGTACATAGATGAGAAGGAAATCAAGGGAAATTAGGATATGAACATGTCCCTAATCTAGGTGGACTAGGGGTTGTCCATTTCACCACTGGCATCCCCCATAATTTTGAATGGCAAGCTAGATGGGAGAAATTCAAAGCATAAGACCTTCAACATTTTGAATTTCAAATTTAGTAGGAAAACCAAAACACATATTTAAAAATGGATGGGATTAGAAGGAATGTAATGAGGCTTATTCCAATAGGACATGGGTAATAAGAAAAATAATGGAAATGAGGAGATGAAGATTACCTAGATCTGAGTGGTCTAGGGGTTGTCCATGCCATCAGTGACATCCCTCGTAAGTTTGAATGCCAAGATTGGTGGGAAAGAATCAAATATAAATATTAGTGGAAGGAATTTTTTGAGTGTAATTTGGAAAATAAATTTAGATTGGAAGTTTCTCACAACACTTGTTTGGTTTCTTCAACATCTCTTACTCAGGTAGGGTGTGAATCTACTTGGTTTTTTTGTGATGATATCCTAGTCTTAGAAATTTTTTAAAAGTGAAAGGAGTGGAAGAAATTCAACATTTTGAATTTCATTTTGAGTTATAAAAGAAAACACCAATGGGTTTTCCTAACAAAGTCATGAAAGCTATAGGGTCCATCACTATAGTAATTCTAAATGAATTGGAACTACTGGTGGGTTTTAAATTTTTGGGTTTAAAGATTAATGAGAAATATAGAGGACTCCTCCTCAAATATTTATAAATTTTTATATAATAATGATGAGCCCTTTTCATGGGATCTAATTTTTTTGAGTGATTTTATATGGTCACTTACTACATAGGGTCTATGAAGGATGGGCAAAAATCTTGTGGAAGATCAGATATATGGGGGACTATTTTTAGTATCACTCAATTTGATCATGGTGGATAGATAAACCTAAATCAAAACTTGTCTTACTAGAGTGGTTGATAGTGTATTCCACCCTTCTGTCTTCTAGGTTTTGGGTTTTGCATAAGATTTCAAGAATATTACTCATATGTAAATAGGAAACCCTATGGTGTTTCAAACTATGACTGGAATGCTAAGGATGAAATAGTTAGGTCCTTATTTTGAATTAGCCATTAATGAATCTAGTGGGAAGAAAATACCACTTTTTGTGTATATAATTCATGAAGGTTTTGAAAAAGTCCCTAGTGGCATAATATCTTCTTCCCATGGAAGACTCTTATTTCTATAGTGTAAGTCTTAGGGAAGACCTGCTAATGGGATTTATCTCTTTGAATCTAATACTTGGATATAAGATCCAAGATTCGTATGATTCATTATAATATTTTATTGAATTATATCTGATATGGAGGAAGTCCTCTCAAGCATTTTATTTTCATTTAGACATTTTTGTACTTCTAATGAATGTAGGGAATGCAAAAGAAGGGCAAAAAATACATTGAAGATCAAATCTATAGAGATCCCTATTCAATTTTATTTGGTTTGGGGTGGTTATATAAATCAAAACCAAATTTTGTCCTATTAGAGTGGATTATATAAGAATCCAAATTTATGGTTTCAATGGGAGGAAAATCCCACTTATTATGTTTTATCCACATGAAGGTTATGCATTAGACCTAGATGGCAGAAGATCTACTCCTAAGAGATTCTTATTTTGTAGAGTAAGTATCAATGAAGTCATATAAAATGGTTTCAATCCTTCTAATACCATTAATTTGAAACATATTTAACTATGTTGAGGTTGTGGGAACCTTTAAAAACCTCATGTTATGGTTGTGGTAGCCTTATAAACCCTTTGCTATCTAATTTACCAAGGTTACGAGATTATTAAAACCATCTTTGTTATACTTGGTTTGGTGGGGATTCCTTAAGTCCCTCTATTGTTCTCTTTAATGCTTAGATGTGGGTTGACCATGTAAAACCCTCCCACTGGATGTGGTTCTAGTTATCAAAACCCTCACTTGTCTAAGCATTTACCTCATCAAATAAAAGATAATTAATATGTTATTATTAATATGATGATGATGATGATGATGATGATGATGATGATGATGATGATAATGATATATTTTTAGAGATATTAGTTTTCATGGAATCCTTACCCAATTCAATTTTAACCAGAGCTCTAACCAGATTGGGACATAATTAGGGCCCCATATCCTTAAGTGATCATCTATCACAAGTACCATAATTACTAACAATAGCTATTATCAACCCAGGAATACCAATGAATGGCCATAGCTGACCTAAGAATACCATCAATACCCATAACCATCCTATGAATACCAATGATTGAACATAAACAATGTATGTTAATAAGCTATGATTTGAACCTTGGTGGTTCTTAAAACAACCAATTCACTTTACAAACTAACCCATATCTCATTAGTGACAATGTTGTTGTTATTATTATTTTATATGGTTGGAGGGTCCCTTTCCTCAACATAAAAGACATACAATAATACAAAGATGAATTTAAGGGGTCACCCAAGATCTATAGGATTCACATCTCTAATAGAAACTATGATATATAGAGAGGGTCCTAATAAAATAGGGTACAAACCTTAAGGAGAAAAAAAACAAAACCAAAAAACTAGAAGAAACCTAATAATAACCAATTACACTACCCTATGATATGTACAATGATCAACTAGGATGAAAAAATAATATCATCAATAAGAGGGATGAGCTACCTCAAACCATATAAATAAAGATTTCACTTCAGAATCCAAGTCACCAACACCAATAACTGAGGTTGAGGAGCCACCAAATGGGATTGAAACAATGTGAGATTTGACTATTTTATCATGACATGACCACAAATTGAAACACTTTAATATGACACCCTATTAATTGGAAATATATTGAGTAGTGAGCCTCCTAAACCTAGAGTGAGATTTAAAACTTGTAACTCCCATCAAAAAGAGCCATAAATTTCCATTACATAACTAAAATAGAAAAAAAAAACCAAAAGAGTAGAAAAAACATATAAACAACTGAGTGTAATAGCTCATGCTACCAACACCAATATACTTTCAGGACCAAATAAGAGCCTCAAGAAGAGGGATGACCCACCCCAACCCTTAAAACTAAATATTCTACCTCAAAATCCATGTCAACAATATCAATGGCCAATGTCAAAGAGTCATCTAATAAGACTAAAATAATGTTTTTACTCACCTTGATGAACCCAATTACACCTCTCATAAGTACACCAAAAGAGCCCAAGAATCTAACATATGGAAAATATTTTACAAGAAAAATCGCCTGCAAAGGCCCAACCCTATGACTTGGCCCAAAAGAATCTACAACCTTCCAACACTTTAGTGAGATAATATTAACTTTTATAGCCTCTTATATTTGAGCAAGTGATGAAATCACCAAGACTAAATTAACTAGGTCACCACCAATATATGAGTCATATGGATAGATGTATAAAAAGGTAATTTGAAGGACTTTGAGAACCATAACCAATATAAAATATCAAACCACAATTAACCCTAGTCAATAAAATAAGACTAACCAAATAATTATCACACATTCTGACTAGATGCTTAACTATCATCACCATTATAGCTAATTAGAAGGGATATATAACCTTTAAGAGTAGAGGAAATATAACACATAGTTGGTTTAAATTGGTAGATGAGCAAACCATCCCCATATTGGAGAAAGTATGTAATCTCAAATTCTAAACTAATTTAGCCAATATTATAAACCCACTTTCCAAATTCATAAACACTTATCAAGAAATGATTCCCCAGCAGTCAAAAACTAAAAAATATAAGAGAGGTGGAGGATAAAATATCCATTTCCTCCACAACTTGCACTAGTCCCTACCTAAGGTAAGGATGTACAATATTTTCCACCGTCATTCAATTTGTCTCTTTACTTCTTATGATTTAGAAGAGGTTGATGGTGAAAACAAAGACTACCTAATAATTCACCTTACTAAGGGTGGGAGAATGGATAAACATCATTATAATAACCTCCCAAATGGATTTAAGGATAATTTTAGAGGGTATGTAAAAAAAAATCATTCAACTTGCATCTTGAAACCTCCCCTAAAAATTAAATTTATTGAGTTCCTAGTTTAACACAAAGTAGAGGCTCTATGATACAAAATTTGAGGAATTACTATTAGCATTGTCTTTTTTAAATCATAAAACCCACTTCTTAATAGACTTGAAGAAAAATATCTTGATCCAGAAGAAGAGGAGATATAATAAATATTTCACAAATGAGACCATGAAATAAAAATCACCCCTTTAGTGAATATGAAAGGATCTATAAACCAAATTACTTCCTACCATTATTAAAATATGAATAAGGGAAATATCACCCCAAGAAAAATAAGGACGATGTGAAAATGATTAAGCACTAAGCATGGGAAGCTGCCAAGAAAATAGTAATCAATGCCAAAAGAAAAAGGCAATTAACATAAGCCCAAAAAAATTAAAGGAAATATATTATCCTAATAATGAAATGCAACCCCCTATTAAAGGGTCAATTGTAGACAAGAAGAATAAGAAAAACAAAAAGGATGCAATTTGGTCTCCTCTACAACCTAGTTGGTTTAAACTAAATTTTGATTGATCTTGTAAAGGAAATATAAGAGCATCTAGGGCTGATTATGTGATCAAGGACTGTAGTGGTTTACTTATAAGATTAATGTCTTTAAAGCTACCAGATTGAATGTATAATGAAGTAGAGGCATAGGCACTAAAAACTAGTGTTGAGATAGCTTTGGATTTTGAGATTTATTTTTTATAAATTGAAGGGGATCTAGAAGTAGTCATCCAAGATTTGAGAGTTTAGAGGGATAGATCATAAAAACTAGAGAATATTTTGGAAATGATATGGCCTAAACTGAACCAATTTGAGTATTGGAAATACTCCTATTGCTCTTAAGAAAGCAATAAAGTAGTATATTTTCTAGAATATATGGGTATTGATCAAACTATGAATGAGATAGTGGAAAATGTTAGAGAAGGAAGGGAAGATTGTAATGGGTTTGACTAATTTGACTTATAATCTTAAATGTTAAAAAAATAAAAAGGTGATAAATTTAATATTTACAATTGTGAGGATTGATTTTTTCTATGGGATTTAATCATGTTTGCTAATGGCAGTGGGTTATTTTATAGCAAATGATTTGGAATCTTGCTGATTGAATGTATCATTATTGCTTCTATTGAAGGCAAGCATGAAAATTTATCAATCATGATATATTTTTGTGCATATTTATAGGGTGAAGGATTTCATTAAAATGAGTGTCAAAAGTGGTTTTTGGGCTTGGGTATATGGTTTATTCATGTTATCAACATAGAGTACAACTACATGGAATTATTTACTTGGCCTTTGATCTTTGGTAGAGTAAAATATTGTGAGATGGGATTCTTGGGTAGCATCTCCAAAACATGTCTCTTTAATGTTTTCTAGATACCCATGGTAGAAGTTATAGAGGCCATTAAATTTTTTTTGGGGATGTAGTTATTGGTATTGATTAGATAGGTGCATGCTAATTCAAACTTGGCATCATTGTTTACAAGTAACCTTTTCATGGTACTGGTGGATAGAGAGCAGATCATAACATTGGTTTATTTCTTCATCTAGTTAGAAGATAGAGTGGGGATCATGACAAAAATTGACACTCTTACTTTGGGTCCTTTCCCAAATCTACCATTTTCAAGTAAACATAACATGGGGTTCATTCCTATATCCTTCATTCATGATTTAGAAATATGCTTTTTGGCTTTGGTTAATTTCATACATGAAATAGATGAGGTGTGCTCGGGTGAGCAAAATAAAGAAGAGAATAAAGGTATTTTGATGCCTAAGATTAATGATATTTTGAAGCCAATTTTGCATATGTAAGAATGACATGTGTAGAAGAGGAAGCCAAAATGGGTAAAAGTGATAAAATTACTCACCAAAGGAGTCATAAGGGGTATTTTTAAGGAACCACTTTGGTATAAAGGTAAATACATACTTCTATAGGATCAAGGGAGTAGGAAAGGGAGTTTGAAATTTTCACAATTTCAAGAGGTATAGGGCTCTGAGTTATGGTAGGAGTAGGTGGTGATTAGTTAATTTTCATAAGTTAAAGACACAAAGGCACCTACTATTAGTTTTAAGAAGAAATCCAAGATTCTAGTTATGGTTGAATTATTGTTAAGTGATGGTAAGGTGGTTGAGTTGATCATTTTGGATTAATTACTAATATTTTGGTAAATATGGTTTTAGATTGGTAGGAGATAGATATTTTTAGTTGTTTTTGGGTTTTGGTGACTATATTTTAAATTAGTTGAAGTTGTTATCTAAAACATATAAAAAATATTTAGTTTTGAAAGGTTATATCCTTAACAATGTTGATTATTAATCCAAACTAATGGGGTTATTTTGATTTTTATTTTTTTTTGGGGATAAGGAACCTTAAACCCTAACATCGATCTAAAAATAATAATGAAATAGGACCACCATTGAGATGGGCTTGAGGAAATTAGATACAAACAAAAATTTCACCCATCCTTCCCAACTGCACTCAACCTAGGACAAGTGTTAATAAAATTACTAGAAATAAGGTCTAGCCTTAGGGTAATGCCAAAGTTTTATAAAACATTAACCTCAATGTTCACCTTGTTCAAGGTATAATCACTGAGAGGGTGGGAGGTGAATCAGTGAGCCCACATATTTTAATTTATATTCTAATCCTTTCAAACTATTAAGCATTAAACATATATCAACTTAATCAAGTAACATTAACAAGAGATATCACTCATTCAATGCATACACAATATTGAACACACAACACATAGTTCCTATTGGAAACCTTCATGGGGAATAAAACCCACGGTCAAGCCTACAACACCTAGGATACTTGTCCTATAGGAGATTAAAAACAAGAGACTAATCAAGTCCTAACCAAGATTTAGTGAACATTAATTTCACAAAGAAAACCTACCCCTAAGATTATTAGGTCATTATGAACACCTTTTTGTAAAGTATTTCTGACTAGTAACCTTAGTAGGGTCTTTATAACTTAAAGCATGTAGTAAAACATCTATTTCATAAGAAGCACCTATCTCTAAGGAATATTAAGTCCTTTAAAACCTCTTATGAAATGAACACCTCCACTTTAGAACTAATCTCTTTAACACTTGATGATGTATATTTAATTTTATAACCATTGCATAAAATCCCTCTCTATCTCTTATATGCATCTCACATAGGCATGGCATAATATCTCTCCTTCACTTAAACTGCCCTCATATACACACTCAGACCTCTTTGTACAACTTCAATCTTCAAACCTAAAAGAGAAATTATTTTTCATAAAAAATATGATGTACTTGTCATAAACATAGTTAAAAAAAATTATACTCATCCAACATGCATACTATATGTCCTCTCTTCTTCACTTCAATGCATACTCCTCTCACACAAGCCTTTCACTAGTCTAGAAACCATCACATTTGGTTTCACTATTTATAGAGTGTTTTTGATCATAACCATCTTGGTTGGATAATAAAAATGACTTAACCCTTAATTTATATATCAAATTGAGACATAAATAAATACCATCTAGATAGGTCGGCCATAACACCCATGGGTCACCCTTAAGCAGCTACACCTATCAATTAGGCCATTATAACCCTTATAGGTCTCATGGAGACCTATTCACCTATTTAACACTTCATTTAGAAAAAAAAGAACACAAGACCAATTTTAAATTCATATTTCCATTCCACATTAACCCTTTTACATCCTTAAATTATTACAATCATCTCTACTCACCTTTCATAATGCTCAAACAACTCAAACATAAACCTTATACATAGGAACACTATGAACGAATACACAATCAAATTTTAAAGCATTTTTCATACTGAATATTGATTGGAAAAGATTAAAAATACCACATAGATAATCCATAAGGAGTATAAAACATTTTCTAATATATAATACATCATGACACATCTAAAAAACAACAAAGGAAGCTCAAATAACCTTCTGGTGTTACTTGCAGAGCAAACATGAAAACATAGTTAGATTTAAACCTTAATAAATCTAATTATACACACTTTAAAACCTTAAAATATATATTTATATATTAAATTTAGATACCTCTACAAATTCATTTTTTAAACCATGAGTAAATTTTACTTGTATCAAACAATATGGCCTCAAAACCAGATACTAGTCTTTCCTTTATTACATTCAAATATTTGAATTCAAATAGTCACAATAAAAATTTGGTCACTATGATATCATATCATGTCCTTATTATTTAGATAAGCCATGAAAAATTGATATTATTTTAAATATATAGGTATTTAATGATTTTAAACTTTGAACAAGTTGACCACTATGACTCCACTTGTACTGTCGATCTTGATCGCACGATTAAATGTGAAATGTTAGATCCTTATCCTTTACCTTTTATCCATGCAAATATCCAAAAAATTCTTACCATCTAACTTATTCCTAACATATTGGATAAAATTTCCTTCATTTATATCTTTTAGATTTGATTGAACTTTATCTTTTGTAAATTTGACTAAGTATGGGAACCTTTGTAATCTGTTTGTAAGGTCAACTTTGCACCTTCACATTTTTTCATCACTCAAACACGTTCTAAAATTTGGACCATATGTTCTCATTTAAAATATGAATCCAACCATTTATTAATAATCTCTTGAAAACTTCACACATGTTATATATAATTCCATTAATCTTCTCACTCAAACTTTTCTACCATAGAGCCAACTATGCCTAGAACTACATGGAAAGATAACTTTGCAAATATATATATTTTGATGTGATTCATTGCATGACCTTAAATTTATATAATATAGAACACTAAAAAAATTTAATAAAACCAAATGATCAAATTTGCCTATAACTTACATGTGTCAAAAATGATTACATTAAAATGCCTACTTAGCTCTTCTTGCCACAAGCAAATTTGGCTATGGGAAAATACTATCAAACTACCTAGGAGCCCAAATTTGCACTTACATATATTTTGTTTATCTTAATCATATGAACTAATATTTAGTGAATAATATATTATCTCATAGGTTAATTCATCAATATATCAATATTCTCTTGAAAATTCCATGTGTGAGATATGATGTCACCAAACTACTTATTTAGCTCTGTTTGAACATAGAAAACACTATCAAAATGCCTTAGAGCCCAAATTTTCACACACACATATATTTGGCTACAATTCATCACATGAATTAAGAATTATAAAATATAAAACTAGGACTAATGTGATCATAACCATATAACCAACTCTCCTTGACTCATTCACATGTGACAATTATGATATCATCAAACTATCTACTCAAATTTTCTGGTACTAGACCCAAAATATATAGATGAAAATAATGATCAACCAAATGAAATATACTTATGTACACAAGCACTAAAACCATATAAAACCTATTATGGGACCACATACACATGAAAAATACTTCATAATTATCCTTAATCATCTCTAAATAGTCAAACTTTGAAGATCAACTAATCCAACTTTAAACATAGTAGGATAAATTTATTTCACACTTTGTCATTATCACTTAGACTATCAAGGCACTTCATCCACTCACTTGGACACATCCATGAAATCACTATGAAATAATTGTAAAATATCCAACATACCTCTATAAATTAATCAAAGGTAGACCAAGAACTGAGTGAAATCATAATACTCTATTCTCTCTAGAATGTATCATAATTTATAAGATTTAAATTTTTTATTTTGAAGAGTGAGGATAATAATCATGGATTCAAGTTTAATTAAAAGAGTATTAATTCCACATTTAATTGTAACATCGAACCCAAGTACCATCATTAGTTCCTTCACTTCATTATTCATATAAATTTCAAAGATGTTTCCTGAATAAGTGATATAAAATAGTTTTGAATAGTAAAACTAGTTATATAATCCCCCAAGTTACCCATAGATTCACCATCAAATTTTATTTTGAAGAAGCTACCTAAAGGGGGAATCCTAATGAACCTGAGTACTATCAAGGAAAATAAATAATAGGCACAATACATATGAAAAATACTATTTATTGATCATATTAACTAATTTAACTAATTAAAAACCTAACATAAATAAACCTCAACTCCAAATTAGAGTTGACATACAAAATTTGAAACTGTACAAAATATAAAACTTGACCTGTTATTTTTGGTAGATGTTATTTTTAGTAAGTTTCACATGCAAGAGTACATAGATATAAAAGTACCCAAAAATATTATAAACACTAAAATTAACCTATCAGACAAAATTTAATTAAATTTGACATCTAGTTAAAAATATACATAATTTATAAAAATAGAAATATATTAAAAAGAATGATAAAATGCATTTTTCAAACCCTGATATGGTCACATATGGTATATAAAAATATCAAAAAATTATATAACTTGATAGGTAATTTTATGGATGTATTAAGTTTTGAGATAGTCATTTTGTCATGAAAAAGAGCTCAAATGTAGCTATGGATCAAAATGGCCTTTAAACATTTGCCTTTAATTTCCATGTCATTCTTCTATGGTTGAAAACAACTCAATTCCTATGAGTTTCTGTGATTATACTATTTCCATTTATTATTATTAATATTCTTTAGCTCCCATTCTAAAATCCAAGTCTTTTAATCCTTTTATAAACATTCCCACTATGGAAAATATGTGTCATAACTTCTTTGCCTATTCTTTAATGTCTTATTATCAATAAACTACACTATATTTTCTTTCTTATTCTTGGGTAATTGTTACTTCCAATGTGCTTCTTCATCTTATCCACCTTCACCATCTTCCCCATGGAAATCATATAAATATGTAAAATATAATAATAGAGATATATCAAAATTATGTGGTAGTTTCATGACCCCACTATTTGATACATTACAGTTACTACTGAGACATTATAGTACCATGATTTCTTAATTTTATTATGTCACTATGGTTGTTCGCTAATAATTTTTAAGTTAATTTTTATGATTACGATTCTTCTTATTAGTTATTATTCTAATTTACTTTAGCCATATATGGTCTATGATTTAATGATATACATAATCCATTTAATGTCATGTTTAATATATATTGCTCACTGTAGATTATATCAATATTTGTTATTGATACATTGTCTAAATTTTTTTATTGTTGTCTATTTTACATGACTAAAGATGATACATGATCCAAATGCTACTAATGTTTACTTTACATGACTACATGGACTGGTTATAGGATCTAGGCTCGATGGTGGACTTGGACAATTGGGGAAAAAATATGAAGGCTAATGATCAATTCAAAATTTATACTGATAGGTAATACTAAGTTATGTTGGATTCTAATCAATTTGGTCACCTTTTGAGTCATGTCATGCTTGTAGTTTTATTTCATTTTATGTTTCATGTTTTTTTCTCATCTTGTCATGTTAACACATAATTTTTTTGTTTCATTATTCTATTTATTTCCTACTTGGTATGGTGGTTGTGTCTTGTGTGTGGGACTTTTCCACCTCCTTCATTTGAACATGTTAGACCCCTTTTGGTGGTCTTGGATGCTTTACTTCAAATGGACTTAGGCCATGTTTATTTTGATTGGTTACCATGTTTGTATGGTTGGCATGTAAATTTTAAATTAAATTATTAAATCTAATTTCAAAATAGATCAAATTAAAAATCCCAACCATACCATTTTATTAAACCAAGGAATTAACTTGAGGAAAACTAGGGTGAAGGTGTAGTTAGGTTCTTGTATCATGTTTATCCTGGAAGAGGAAAATATAACTAATTATTCTATATATCCCAAGTGGAAGCATGGCCAAGTGGGTAGGAAGTAATATTCCACTTGTCTTGTTATATATTTTTCATGTGCAATTAGACTTCAAATAATGGCATGATTTTTTTTCGAAATAATTTTTTTCATTAAGCAAGTTTTTTTTTAATTAGGAGGGAGAGTGGCACATTTTTTGGCCATGCATATTTATGACTATATAAACCCATTTTTTTATATAATGAAAATTTAACATGGAAAGTGATATATAAAGAGAGTAAAGGGTCAATAAGGAGAACAAATGGGAGAGGAGAATGAAGGGAGACAAGGATAATTAAGGGAAGATATCATAATTATCCATTTTATTGGCTTGGCATCAAAGGAATAATGAATGAAAGTTTCAACCAAGGATAACCATAAGATTTTTTAGCTAAGATGTATTATTTTGATCTTCATTTATTTGTAGAGGTAAGAAGGTTTTTATTCCCTTCATTCATTTAATGGATGCATATTTTTAAAAAATACATACATATAATTGGATAAATGGTTATAAATTTGTGTGATTAAACCATATGTTAATGGATTTCCTTACCACAATATGGCTAGAATTATTAAACCTTGCATGGATGATTTGTTACCTACATATTCACATAGATAAAAACACATATTTAGATGGTTTATTATAAACCAAAACCATGATTAAAAATTTATCTTTATGGGATAGTTATCTTATGAATCTAATACCTAGTTTTACAATCCTGATGCTGATGGAAAACTTGCCTTGAATGGTTGATTTTATGTACATGGTGTGGTTAAAAAGTTTGCATTGAAAGGTTGGTTTTATGAAAATTTGTGTGGTTACATTTTCACCTTGTATGGCTGTAATTTTTTTTATAATTCCTTAAAGGAGGAATGCATGCAATTTTCTTGAAAATTTTTCTCAATTAAAGATGCACACAATTTATTTGACAAATTACTTAAATGAATGATACATGCAATTTTATTGCCAAAATTCCTCAATAGAGGATGCATGGATTTTTTTTTTTTGACAAAATGCCTCAATGGAGGATGGTTTTACTATTTTGATTATATGATATTGTAATTGTTGCCTTAATGCTTACATGGATGTAAATATGCTTCAATATGGTTATATATCCATTTAAATATCGAGTAATTACTCTCATGGATGCATATGTGAAATTAGATGGTTGTCCATTCATTTAAATAATTGAATTGGATGGATAAGAACATTTATATGTCTAAAAATTCATCGACAAGCTTGATTTAGAATACAATAAAGCATTTAGATGGATATTTACATGTTGTATTTGCACTTTATCTTGATATATATGCATCATTTTTCTTGATTGGAATGTTTATTTATTGGTTGTACATATCCCTTGACATGTATGGAATATGCTTATTTTAAATCATGGAGGCCATATAAGGGATGTATTATTATTGTTTAAATTTTTTGTTGACTTAAGTTATTGAAGATATTTATTTTTAGATTTAATATTTTTGAACTATTCTCAATTTAAAATCGAATTCCCAATGGTTTACTCAATATTGTAATCTTGATTTTTGAATACATATTTATTGACCGAATGATAATATTTAGTGATTAAGGGCAATGGTATCCTATTTGGTATTAAATTGGAGGTTGTAAACCTCATTATTTGATATTCATTACATTAGCTTTTTATTATTATCTTGCTTAATGATGGTGTTTTGTTATGACTTTAACCAGTGGCTTAGTATCTTTTTATGCTCATAGCCTCTCTCAAAACCCAATTGATTGAATCCACCATGTAATTGATGGATTTGGTGGTTAGGGCCATCATATGGATGGGATCATAGGATTGGGTATGTGGATTTTTATGGTCGATGACTTTATCTCCATTACTTGGGTCTCGTTTGGTGGTTTGTGGTTGCATTATGTTTCCATTATTCTTAATAAAGAGCTTATCCTTGTAATTCTTCATAGCAAGGTCATGTTTATTAAAATCAGTTGATATATGCTTATATTTTTTGTAACATTCCATTATGAGCATGAATCAAATTTTATGATCAATTATCTTGATTGGTTCTCAATATATTTTCATGCATATATAATAGTTGAAATAGTATGTACATTCATGAAATAGTCCAAGATTACTTGGATATTTATTTGGTGACATGTAAGTTGGACATAAGAACTAAAACCTGATTTGAGTGCTCTTGGTAGCTTCTTAATGTTTTAAACTAATACGTTAGATTAGAAGCCTTTAATGTTGATATATAAGTTACTCTTTTAGTTAACATACTAATGGTTAATTATTATCATTTTGTCTTCTCTTGAGTTTGTTAAATGGCATATTTATTCATTAAACAAAGATGTTTTCATAGATTTATTCCATTACAGAATTAAGTATATTTTTATTATGTTTCATTTGGGTTCTCAATGATGTTTAAAGGTAGTATGTCGTCACCTTATGGTTGTTGTTTTGGAATTAATTAAATTAAATTCATTTCATGCTCTACGTAGATAATGAAGAGTACATTATATTACATAAACAATGAATGTAGATAGTGTAGTTGTGATATTCATGAAGTATGCAATTTTTCATTGATGTGTATAATTGAATATGGACAACAAGTTAAGGAATTAATATTTCAACCACATATATAATTCCTTGGGATAATTTTAAGGGATGTAAATGCATTTTATTCTCCTCTATAGAAAGTGAACAAGTTGTACTATATTTGTGTGTGTGTGTGTGTGTGTGTGTGTGTGTGTGTGTGTGTGTGTGTGTGTGTGTGTACGTGCGTGTGCATGTGTGTGTGTGTGTGTAAATAGTCCTTGTATAATCAATTAAAGAACATAACCAATTTAAATAATAAATCAATAACAAGCTAACCATATATATATATATATATATATATATATAAAGGTAGTATGTGGTCACCTTATGGTTATTGTTTTGGAATTAATTAAATTAAATTCATTTCATGCTCTATGTATATTATGAAGAGTACATTATATTACATAAACAATGAATGTAGATAGTGTAGCTGTGATATTCATGAAGTATGCAATTTTTAATTGATGTGTTAATTTCATATGGACAACAAGTTAAGGAATTAATATTTCAACCACAATATATAATTCCTTGGGATAATTTTAAGGGATGTACATGGATTTTATTCTCCTCTATAGAAAGTGAACAAGTTGTACTATATTTGTGTGTGTGTGTGTGTGTGTGTGTGTGTGTGTGTGTGTGTGTGTGTGTGTGTGTGTGTGTAGTCTTTGTATAATCAATTAAAGAACATAACCAATTGAAATAATAAATCAATAACAAGCTAACCATATATATATATATAGCTTGTTATTGATTTATTATTTCAATTGGTTATGTTCTTTAATTGATTATACAAGGACTATTCATAATTTAATATCTATCAATAGTCAATCTTCAATATGCTAACATGAGTTGTTGTAATTATGTTAGATTTGCTATCCCAATTGTGGGAGTTGTAAAATAGTAGAAAATCAATTATGGTTGTAATAGTTTTGGATTATTATGGTAAGTTACTTGGCTACAAATTAAAAATTAGAGTGTCATTTACTTGTGTAATGAAGAATAGAACTTGTATAATAGTTGTCAAGAAATTATATGATTCTTATTTGGGTTTATCATTCCATTTTAGGTGGCTTTTATGGCAAGTTAAATTACGAAAATGAATTATTTGTGTTGTGTTATTTACTTCTGGAGTCCATTAGAAGCATTATGTAATTTTCATAGATCATCCAACATGTGATAGTTGATCTCAATCTAATTATGGGCCCATAATTGATCCTGTTTATGATGATGAAATAAATGGCAATATGTATAAATTAATTTATTCTATATAATCAACCTAAGATTATGGTTAAACCTATTTTTTTTCATTATTATGACAAAAATATGAATGGAAATTTGGTGCAAGGATCTTAAGGTTGATGATGGGTCATGAATCCTTGACAGGTAACACTAATTAGTTTCCTATGAATTACTTAATTTTTTAATATATTTATTATCTATTTTATCATGTTGGAAATCAATACATGTATGATACATGGACATAAAATCTTACATTTTGATAATCACTCATGTGTGATTTGTCCATTTTAATAATGCTCAATATTCTATTTTATCACATAAAAGATTGGATTAATGGTGTTAATATTTGGATTTTAAGCATATAGTCATTGGAATATTATTTGGTTGAATTTTATCATCATTTATATCTATAATTGAGAAATAAAATAGGTTTAAAGACCCTAAAGTCAGAGATTAAGATAAATAATCATGATATATAGCCCCATTTTTATTGCTTGCAATCTCAAAGATGATTCTTGTGTTGGCATCTAAATCATAAATGTTAGATCATCTTCAAATATATTTGTGTAATGATAATAGGTGATTCCCTTACCTTGTCCTAACATAATATTAGGGATGTTTTTGTAATAAATTATATCAAACTCCTATGTGGATAATGAATTATCATCCTTTCTTTCGTAGGGAAATATGTCTACTAGTAACATGGTGGATAGTTGTTATTACATTTATAATGAAATGAATATTAAATACATCAATAATGTTGTGGAATGATCATGGTATGGATGAATAAACTAATAATATCATTGGTATGTGAAAATAATCCACTTGTGCTATGATCCTTAGGATATAGATCATGATTGGGTGATCAAGAGGGTAACACAAATTGATAGCAATAGATTACTCCTAGTCATGATCCTAGTAAATATTTTCATTATCTAATAATTTATTATTGTTTTAAAATATTATGAATTAATCCTTATGGTTAAAATTGTTATTTGATTAATATATGCATTTATATATACAACTAAAGTACTCTTTATGTGATCAATTGAATACACTTTTAACCCATGGTTGTAATTATACTCCTATGTGCTTACTTAGTATTCTTGATTGAGAAATAACAAGTTACCATTGATTAACATTAGCATACTGCTAGGCTATATTATGTTAGTATTGGTACTTTATTAAGGTATGGGTTTTGAATGGTCCTATCAAGAAGACCATAAAGAGGCATATGTAGGTTGGATTTATGAGTGTATATGGAGTAAATTGATACACCCCAATCCTCATATCCAATATTAATGATAAGATTCCTAATGGAATATTTTAATATTCATTAGCATCAATTAATTACTTAGGTTGACCTAACATAGTTACGATATTCATCAAACTATTGAGATATTGTTTCTCTGAAGTGCCATATGATTTTTATCGTAGACACAAGTGGATCTTGGTATCAAAAAAATTTGAATTTGTTTAATCAAGTATTAGATATTGTGCTCAAGATATATTTATGAGAGAATATTAATATTTCACTCTTGTAAAGTAATATAATCATTGGTTTTCTTTGAAATTAAACCATGTTACACTTACCATTGGATTTTTCCAAATAACATCTCCAAAAATCTTTGTGATAATATATTTTTTATAACATGGAACATTTTATAGCCCAAATTTTTACCATAGACAATTCAATTATACCTTCTCAAATTTAGGATAACATTGAACTATCTCTTTAAATAGGCAAGTTACTACAAGAGATAGATCTCTAGATTATGGATTATCTCCCTTGTTATATCTTTTAAGCTCATGCACTACACTAAAATAATCACTTTTTAGGGATGAAAAGGCAATAAGGAAAATAAAATAAACCTATACTTATGAATGTGATACACTAAAAATATTTCCAAAAACATACTTGCCTTTTCAATAAGAAGTCAGACTTCTAAATTTGATCTCAACTCAAGGTTATTTTAGCATAATTATTTCTACATGGAGGTAGATTGTTATGCAAATAAAAATGTGGGTAAATAGGGGGTATGATTTTAGAATTTGATAGTCTCTTATCATAATTCAAAATCATCTAAAAAATAATTACACTTCGTGAGACCTTTTAGAAGAAGTGTTACTCACATAATGCATACAAGAGCATAATAGAAGCAAGGAGAAAACATTCATCACTTGTCATCCAAATGAATTACTTGAAATAATTAGCAGAGATTTCTAGATACTAAATTAGATTTATAAATTTATTAAAATAAAAAACAATATGTGAAACTATCATTCCTTCACTATACCAATTATGGATGATTACAATGCCAAAATGGCTTCAATATATATAGTATAGGAAAAGAGAGAGAAGATGTGATGTTGAAAAATCACAATGCAAAGTGTCAAGTCTTGAATAATAGTTATAATTAAAGAGGAAGAGTTAGGAAATAGGTCATTAATTTATCTTGAATAAGTTTCAATCACAAACATGGCATATTTTTGAAGTTCGTGAAGGGACACTTCATATCCCTCTTGAAACTTTCCTTCTCAATGAGGAGTCTACTAACTTGTCTTGAACTATATTAGAATTGATTAACACATATGATCTGAATTTATAAGGTTAAAATATGATTTTTATTTTAATTATACTCTCCATAATTTATATCCCTCTCTTTGACATTTTCTATTCACTTTCTTGTAATCACTCACTAGCCCTCTAGGCCCGAATTATCACATTTGTCACTGTGATGACTTGCATACACTCAAGAATATTTATTGGAGTGATGTGAGACACATATTTATACCATTTTTTCCATATATTATCATGTATACTTAAAAAATATTTAAAACCACACTTCACATCTTCAACTTGGTAGCTATTTTCCTTCTCACTATTTTGTCCAAGATTGCCTGCAATAGTCAGTTTTGCAGAGGAGTCTTAATGCACAAATATGGTGATAATGGGATATAAGGTGTTATATAATATATTTACACTCCTTAAATAATTTATTTAATTCATATATTCCCTTATTCACCTTTAATTTAACTTAATTCTTGTGGAAAACACAAAATTTTCCTCATCTATACAAGTGATAATATATAATAACTAAATCTCAAGAATCCTGAGAGAGTGCCAAGTATGTAAAAAACATATTCAAAGAAAATTGACTGATTATATATTAATTTCTCACCATATATTTCTAATTTATTTCTTATAAGGGTTTTGTGATTGTTTTAGGTCATTTAGGTTCTTAATGATGATTCATAAAGGTTAAACCCTTGACCCTCAAACCAATGACACTGGTTTTAATTTAAGGAACCCCATTAACCATACCTAAGTTATTAATATCCAATTCACATTTTATTTACATATATGAGTGAAATATAATGCTTTTTGGTTTATTACTATGCATTTTGTGTACTCCTAAGATAAATTAAGGCTAAAATGTCCAATTCGGAGTTATCTTTTGTAAACAACTTAATCTCATGGACTATAAACTATAACATGAAGGATATAATGAGGCACGTGGAGGGATGAGGGAAGAGGGAGTGTGGCTACAGATGTGGCCCTAGCCTCCATGGCTACATCCTAGACTTTGTTGACCAGATCCTAGTCTACAAGTGGCACAGATGGAGGGAGTCTTGGTGTTTAGGCATGGCATGGAAATGAGTGATCGTTTATTGTGTGTTACTTTATTTTGCTTCGAATCTCTGTAACGGATGGAACCTAGGTTGGATTTCTACCCTGAGGTATATGGCCATCTTAATTTGGGTTATGAAGTAAATAGTGTTTGGATGGGGGAAAATTTGTTTCCTCTATGGTTAGTGTGTGAGTCACGGTGCCCTGTTAAGGGAAAAAATGGAGAAAACCTAAGCTGTGGAGGAGCCCTGCTCAAGGAAAAAATGATGGGTGTGGCAGATCTACCTTCGTCATGGAGGCACTAAGAGTGAACATCATGCCTAACATCATGGGAATCATTTGGTACGTTTGTAAAGAAATATTTTTATGGCCATCATATGTGAGCAAGTCCTTCGACTTTGTGGTCTTGGGGTTGCTAGTTCAAACCTAGGAGCCCACTCTGTTCATTTTGGAGATGGGCGAAGGTGTCTCTATTTATGAGGTTTCAAGTCCTTGTAAAACCTAGTTTTTAGGTTGTTAATCCTTTTTTTTAAGGTTTTAGGTCATTGTAAAACTGGGGTGATTTTATTGGTATATATTGGTGGTTTCAGGTCCCTTAAAAACCTGTTCTAGATGTTGTTCTGCAGTATGTTTTAGGTATGTTTTTCCCGGTGGGCATTAATGTTTAATCTTTCTTTTTTATATTAAAGGGTTTTGAGGCCCCTTCAAAACCTAATTTTACCTTAATCTAAAACATGAAGGATATAATTTTTTTTAAATGTAAAATTTTCATATTAATGTCATTATAATCCATGAAGTTTCATACCTAGTTCTAGGCCTAATAGGCATGGATTGTGTTTTTAAGCATCTAACCACATCTGAGTGTTCCTAGTGGTTTTATGTGTTTGTAAACACTCAATAATATTAAATTAAACCCTATAATTCATATAATAATAATAATTATTTCTACCTTTTATCCTTTCACCATTCATGCACTATGCCTATAGTTACATTATTTGTGGAGTGCCTTTTGTCTAAGACAAAATAGTGGGCACTTCCACTATTAGTCTAGCCCAAATAAAACCATGAAGGTATATTAAACCTCATGATTACCCTATTTAATAATTTTCAACCCTTTATAATTATTATTTATGTATCAAACATCTTAAAATATCAAGATTAGCATTTATGCCTATGACTATGTACAAGATTTGGTTGACTGAGAATGAGGTTTGAAAACCTAGTGTAGTTCAACTTTGATCTATCTCCTTTGCCTATAAAAATCATATTAAGCGTGATATAATAATTTTGAGATTTTTTTATACATTTTTATATTCATCTTATATCTCTTCTCACCATCTAAACTGTATCTTTCATTATCATGAGCTAGTCTGTAGTCCTCACTTCAAATTGTAGGTGTTGCTTAGGGAATACGAGTGATTCTTATATGTGGTGATATGTTCTTAAGAATTGTGTTTGAAAATTTTAATTACTATTGAGGTCATTATGACCATTTCATACTTATATATACCCATTTATACCTTGATATCATGTTATCATCCCTGTATCATCAACTCACTAGGTGTCACTATTGCATTACAATGTTTTAGGTTCTTTTTGGCTTCTAAACACCATAGTCCTCTAATTTTTTTTAGTATAAAATTGACTGGGTTGAAACCTATTATACCATCATATCTCTTAACCTAACATTTTGTTCATATGTCAAGATGTGACATCTCCATCTAGACTACAAGAATGAAACAATTAGGATTTCTTAGACACCATAAACTTCCACCATGAGATGAAACTATTATGGGGTAAAGCCTCTTTTTAGAGAATTTTAAGGTAAACACTCCCATTGAAATTTTATTTAACCCTATAGATTTCACATAGGTTTGGATGTATATAGTGACCTCACTATTTTTAATACCTATCCCTCCTCATGAATTTGTAGAGTTTATTATAGGCCCTGAAGGTGATGGAGACCTATTGTAGAGCTTAGAACATACAACTTGGCTCTCTCACAAATCATTGACACTCAACCTTTGAGACATAGATACTCAATATGCATTTTTACTATAAAATATAGTGAGGATATAGGTCTATTATGACCTCAAACCAAAAATATACATGATTAAATAATTTTTAGATAACACATTGTACTAAGGATGTTCATTTCAATTTGTTTTTCAAACCTCCACTTCACACCTTCACCTATAACTATCAAAACACTATTATACAGACCTCAATGGTGCTCACTTCTAACACAATGAGACAGTTCTACCTATCCTCCTATGACCACACATGCTACACCAATTGAAGTCACCATGAAATGGGTGAATATTATTTGTAAGACTACATACACCACTTGGTTCACATATGCCAATGCAAATAGATGAGAAAGCTAATCCATTAAGATTCCGTAGATAGTTTGGAGGTGTTATCAATATTAGTGGTTCATACATTACTTACCATCAATCTTAAAAATATGTACATGGGATTGAATTAAACAATAATCCCTAACTTCCACCAAATTTACTCACTCCAAATCTTCTCTTGTCCATATTAACTAAAAACCATTGACCCCTTTTGACCTATCCAAGGAAGTGCTAGGAGAAAGAAACTAGTTTTTTCTCAATTTTAGATTTGTTGAAGCTAATTTATCATGGAAATGACCTATGGGTATGCCATAAAATATATTAAATCCTTCACATGTGATAGATAGGTCACCTTAGTCTTTAGAACATCTGAAACTTCCTTTTTTTATAGTTATCTTTTTATTTTAACGTTAAGCCTATAACTTTTCAATTTCAAAACTATTCTCTAACATTACTTGATAATAATTATGTTATCCTTCTCTTTGAAATTTTCTAATTTTTTTGAAAAAATTTACAACTTCCTTAGAATAACCAAAAGGTGGCATAAAAGTATATTGAGACAAATGCCAAATATTATAAGGTTAAAACATGTTTTATGTGACCCTCAAAGTGTGACTAAACCTAAATTAGGATCATTTTTACCATTTTAAAACCTATAAGTCCTTATGAAAAGTTTCAATATGAAATGGGTTGACTTAATTTGACTTAGGGTGAAATTTAATCAACATTTTGGAAAATTCTAGGGAGTATCATGCTTGTTATGCTAAGGACTAGTTGTGTTCTCCTATTCTTGGGCAATGGAACCACCCATACATTGTAATTGACACTAAACCTTTGAACAAACCGAAAAATCACACCAAAAACAATAGGAAACAAACATAAAAAATAAGACACTAAGACACACACTTTTTCTCTCTAAGCACTTAGCAAAAACACCCAAATAAATCAAAGGAAAACACACACCTATCCTAATATGTACAAGACCTCAAAACACTTGAGGTGAAAGAAAACTCTTCAGTAATTCAACTAGGGTCAAAGATAATGCTTTATAATCACTAATTTTCTATGAAAAAAAACATCATAGAATGAATGGTTTTCAATTACCACGTGATTATAAAAATAGTCAAATTACTTACCATTGTTGGATCCTCTATTGAATGCAATTATATAACTTAGAGTTATCATGAACACTCCATATAACTCTCTAATAGTATATTTTGAGCTTACATCCTATTTGACCTCTTTAATGTCCACTTTAAATTCCTAAATATGATCATTAGGAGTCATGATACCCCTCCTAGCTTTAAAATCATTTGAACAAAGATATATTTGTTATTGGGAGTCATTAAGGTTGTCCTCTTGTTAACCAAAAAATTCTTGGTTTACCATAGTTGTTTCTTGATTAGTATAGAAGTCACACTCTTAATTACGATCATTAGGAACATGGTTGAACTCATAATTATGTCTATATTAGTTTTAAAAATTTGTAGGCCTGCTTAGTTCCTCAAACTCTTGCACTATGACATTGAATTTTTGCCACATGCCATATACCTCTTGTTTAGGTTCATAATCATGACTATTCTCTTCTTTTTCAAGAATAAATGAATGTTCACTAAGACTATCATGCTTTGATACAATTGGAATACTAACATCATCACCAATGTGCAAAAGTTATTTTCCCCATGCAACTTGTTCTAGAATGTCATTAAAATATGCATTAAGAACTCCATCACATTGTTAATGGAGGATGTATGTACCAAGACAAATTTATTCAAACCCATATTTCTCAACTCCCCATTCATCATGTCATAATTCAAATATGTCATCAATAAGTGCTAGAGGTTCTTGATGAATAGGATGATCATGTTCATCAATGATACTAATATTCATGTTAGATGTATAAGGCACATATGTCTCTACATTGAAACTAGATAGAGGTTCAGATTTGATTGACACATTAGCACCATACCTAGTCATAATTCCATATAAGACCAATCTAAAGTCAAGTATCCTAAAATTTTATTAGTCAACTCTCGTGAAAAACAAAGAGAAGAGTGGGGGGGCACATCCACAACCACAACATATTGAGGAATAGTGAAAGTAGGACAAGTATGAATAACAAGCTATAAATCTTTGATTATGACAATTATATTATAATTAACACATATAATTATATCATTCCCTTAGAGTGAGGGTCATACTTCAATTTTAACTTATCAACTACCTATTTGGGCATGACACAAGTATTTATTCCACTATAAATCAAACAATTTTGCACCAAATAATATCCAAATATGATGGAGAGATATAATATAGAAGGTTTTTATACTCTCTCAACTTTTTTTGACTATCCTCCACTATGATTCAAAGTGTTTGTCAAGGCTATCTCCTTCCCACTAGGCTGCATGGTTATCATGCTAAGTTTTGATATCTCTTCTTGGATTATGTATAATTGTCCATGTATTACAAGTGTATCCCACATTGATACATTCACATGAGTCTTTTTCATCTAGTCTATAATGCTATTGAAGGAACCACTAACTTTAGTTTGTCCACTAGTAGGAATTATTCTACCTATACCTTGAGAAATTTGAGGTGTGAAAGGACTCTTTAAATTATAAATTATTTGATATAATTGTGTATTTGGTACTCAATTATACATACCTTTCATTTAGTATGTTTCAAAACTCATTGATGAACCATTACCATCCCCTTAAACCTCTTCAATTACCTTCCTCTTTGTCTTTATGTTTGTATCTATAGGAATTGAATTTTTTCTTGAATTCCATTCATAATTTATATCAAATGAGTCATATTTATACCAATTTAGTAAATTATACCCCACTTTATCACTCTTTCCATTTTTATCTCCACCATTGGGTACCTCATCTTCAATCATGGTTGGCATTATTCCTAAATTTACCATGAAATCTTAATTCAATGACTCATTGGCATATGTAGATGGATCATGAGGTTTATCCCATGAAGGATGACAATAATTATCTTTGGAAAGATGTTTTTGAGTATGCATCAATGATTTTGAGGTGGAGGGTGCATTGGGATTATAAACATTATACGAATTTACTTAAACTAGTTGTCCTTGGCCTTGATGATGACCTTGGAAAGGTGGTCTATTTCCTTGATAGTTAGGGTAGGACTGATTATGATGATAGTATATTTGGAAAGGAATCACTTATTTATTTTTTATGATCATTTTGAGACATAAAATATCTTGTTTAAGATACCTCATTATTTCTACCTCATTGGATTTGCTTAGCTGACTAGGTTTATGTTTTGGTGTAGGAATGGGAGAAAAAACAAGTGTATGGGTTTACAAATTAGGTTATAGAGTCATGGGAGGGATTATATAAATATTATTATCTTTAATAAAATAATTATGAGCCCTAATTTCCAATTAATAGGCATTAATAAATGTGTTACCTCCCATATATTATATCATCATAAAAATATCACTATCAAAAGCTTTAAGAAAGTAAAGGAAATCATGGTGTGTAGTATGTCTTACCAAGATTGGGAACCCATCCGATGTATTATAAAATATTGTGTTTAAATATTGTATAACTTCTTGAGGTACTCTCCTTATGCTAGTTAGCATCTCAGTCAATGAGAAATTGTCACTCTTCTCTTCAAATCTTCTCCTCAAAGAATATCTCAACTCATCCCATGTGATGATAGATTTAGGGGCCAATGTAGCATACCAATAAAGATATTTAACCTTGAAATATATAACCAAAAACCTAATTTATATGTTCTCCTCAATGATGTGATGTATATTACAAAAGTTAGTATTGTTTCTAATATTCTCAATAGGGGTAATGGCAGTCTCAATGATGTATGATGGAACACTTTTGAGGGTATATATGGTAATATCATCATAATGTGAAAGTATTAGAGGAATATATACATTTAAGGTAATAAAATTTAATTTAATTACCATGGTATCTTTAGTAATTTATAATAATGGTCTAATAAAAAACTTTCTTATAAGTTTATGTGCAAGGTATGGTCTCCTTGGGTAAGGATGGGTGTTAGCAATTTTTTTTCCTTTGTATGAATAATGAAGAATATCTTAGAATTCAAAATCAATGGATTTATTAAGATATATAATTTTTACCTTAGGCATGAATTATTGAACTAGTTTTCCACCAAAAATCAAATGTTGGAGTATCTAGATACTACAGGAAGTGGATTGTTATAATTTCTCTATTGTCAAGACCAACATCCACCTTAAACAACCTTCATGGAATTCATGTAGGAATATTAAAAATATTATATCCCAAATTTCCACCATAGATAGTTAAATTATAACTTCTCAAATTTTGGATAACATGGAACTATGTTTGGATATAGGCAAGTTGCTATAAGAGATAGTTCTCTAGCTAGTGAGTTACTTCCCTTGATATATATTTTATGATCACACACCATAATAGAGTAATGACTTTTTAGGAGTGAAAATGGAATAATTAAACATAAAATAAACCTATACTAATTAAGGTGACACACAAAATATATTTACACAAACATACTTGCATTTTCACTAAGAAGGAAGATTGCTAAAAATGATCTCAACTCAAGGTTCTTATATCATAAGTGTTTCCACATGGAGGGAGATTTATATGCATATCCAAAGGTGGGTAACTAGGAGGTATGCTATTATAAACTTATAATATATCTTCACACTTTAATAACACCTAACAAATAATTACACTTAATGAGACCTGTTAGAAGAAGCATTTCTCACACAATGCATACAAGAGTAGAATGGAAAGAAGGAGAAAACATTCATCAATTATCATCTAAATGAATACTAGACATACTTAAGAAATAATTGTAGAGAATAAATCACATATATAAATTTATTAAAATAAAAAACAAGATGTCAAACTAGCAAGGCTTAGCCATACCAATTGTGGATATATTATAATGCCAAAATGGCTTAAATATATAGAGCATATGAGAAGGGATATAATATGTGGAATTGAATAGTCAAAATGCCAAGTGTGTAGTATTAAATACTAGTTAAAATTCAAAAGTAAAATTTAGTAAATTTTTCATGAATTTATATTAAACAAGTATCAATCACAAGCATGACATCTTCCTCAAGTTGGTGAAGAGACATTTCATGTCCTTAAAACTTCCTTTATCAATGATGAGTCTACTAACTTATCTTGAACTATCTTATAAGTCATTATTACTTATCATATTAATTGATAATTTTAAAATATTAGTATTAATTTCATTATACACTCCATAATTTATATCCTTCTCTTTGACATTTATTATTCACTTTTATGTCATTGCTCACTAGCCCTCTAGGTTTGAATTATCACATTTGTCATAGTGGTGACTTTAAAACACTTGAGGAGATTTATTGAATTTATGTGAGACACCTAATAATACCATTTTTGTTCTTTATTTTATCATATATACTTTTAAAATATTAAAAATCACACTTCTCATCTTCAACTTAGTAGTTATTCTACTTCTCAATATTTTGTCCAAGACTACCTACAATAGTTGGCTTAGCATAGGAGTATTAATGGATGAATATGGTGATAATTAGATATGAGGACTTATAAAACATCTATAAAATCCTTAAATAATTAGTTTAAATCATATATTACCTTATGCACCTATTATTCAACTCAATTCTTATAGAAAACACATAATTTGCCTCTTTTGTATAAGTGATAATAAAATTAATGTTGAGGTGCATTCCTAGTGTTGGTATTAAGGAATTAATTTTGTCATTGATGTAAACATTAATATTTAAATTTCCTATAAATTATATTCATGTCAAAAGTCAAAATTGATGTCATGATTTGTGAATAGGTGTGCAAAAACTAATTTTTGTCTCTTTGATGAGAGAAAATTTGAAGGCAACCTGATATTAATTTTGTGGTTTGATGACATGTCAATATCATGTTCAAGATACAAGGAAATAATCTTTATTAAGATATAATTACTAAGGAGAGTATAAGGTAATAACATGGGTAATCAAGTCCTTGTATTCTATATGAGGTTTTGGTACAAAGTTGTAATATAATAGAGCTCAAAAAGTCTAGTGAGAATGGACTTGTCTTCAAGTAATCATGTTTAAAGAATGTTAGATTTGAGAGCCATCATGTTTTTGTCCAAACTCTAAGTATTAGGTATAATAAGCAACCTAGTATAGCTTTATTAAGGAGATATATGAATAAAACATGGTAAATTTTAAGTGTTATAATTTTATTTAACAATGAACAAAGAGACAAATAATTCTACTGATGAGTTTCAAGATCTAGTGTTGAAACCTAATCCTCACTTGGAAGACTTGGTGAAATGACATGGGCCTAGTAACATGTGAATTTGAGTCATAAAATACCTATGTGAGAAATTTCATAAGTGTATGAACTTTTTATAAGGTCATATGAAATTATTCTAGAATTTTTAAGATAGTTCAAGTGGTTTCAAGGCATGATCATAGTCTAAGCATGACTAGTAGTATAATGACTAAGTGTACAAAGTAACATATAATGTCATAATGAGGGGTAAAGATAATTTATAAGGATTACATATATATTTATATAATTTATAGAGTTTTTTTACGTAATTTTAAATGTGTGGATAAATATTTAAGCTATAGCCTATAGTAGAAAGCAACAAATTTGGTGATAAGGTTGACTGTGTGCACAGAATGGGGTGTTGCAGACCTGATAAGAATTTTCTCATCCTTATTGGAATGTAAAACCTTAGAATTATATCATGATAAATTCATGGTATTTTTTTAAGGTATCTATATTTAATTTATTGGCATTGGTTTTTGGATTTTAGGTACAATCCTTTATGAATGACTGCTAAGAATGTAAGGTAGTCAAAACCCTTACAAAGACCCAATAGGAAATATCTAATTGGTTATGGTTTAGAAAGGTCTATTTGAAATATTTTTATGTTTTTTAAATTTAAAATAAATTCAATGTCTCCTCATGATGTTTTGGTTTGTCATGATAGTGAATAGAAGCTACATGAAAGCCCTTATTTTCAAGGTTTTTGATGCTACAAGAAGGGTTGACCAGATCAAATCATAAAAGTGGATGGAAGATGATGTTAAATACTTATGTTATAATCCAAAAAAATATTAAAATAAGGTTTATGATTAAATTTTTTTCACAATTGGTCATGGAAGTTAGCCTATCACTAAACTAGCCTAATAAATAGAATAGTGAGAAAACTAGGCGAGAATTAGAATGAGATTAGGGATTAATTTCAGGGGAATAGGGATGGGTAATAATGCATTGGGTAATTATTAAATACATATACCTCTTATACCAATTGTTTTTAAGTTTTGATGATGCCTAAACCTATTCAAAAATTTGTCATCAAACTAGAATGTCTAACACAATAAAGTTTGTGTGGAGTGACATAGTGAGATTGGTTTTTAAGACCAATATAGATATATAAAAAAGGAATATATATTTATAAATATTATATAAGGATGATAAATATACACAAAAATCCATTTTAATATCATAAAATTTTTCCTAAAGGTGTTTTATAAGTTTTTATTGATTGTGTTTTCTATCCTACACGTAACTTTTTGTGTGTTTGTGAAAATGATCTTCTTGAGTCATTTTTAACCAATATGAATGATAAAAAGATATTTAATGTGTTATAAATTAATAATAGGACAATTTTAATAGATTTTTTTATAATTTTAATTCCATCTTCAATTTTTGAGATTCAAATGATTTTGACTATGTGTTGACAGTGTTTGGTGTTTCTGAGTAAGCCATCTACATGAATGTTCTTGAGGCATTTTGGACTATGTGATGGAATCAAAAGAATTTTGGGAAATTTTATAAGTATTTAATATCATAATAATATTATTTTATGAATTTTTAATGTGTGAAATTTTTTTTATGGATAAAATTATCAAGATAAAATTACAAGTAGTGAGAAGGCCTATCAACAAGAAGACCTAATTGGTAGGTCCAAGTAGTGAAATGGGGAAAATGGAGTTAGGGAAAAAAATTAACTTATTATGGGTATATTTTATGATTTTATTAATTTTTTCATCAATTTTTTAAAATAATAAGTGTTCCTAAGGGTCATAATGGTAATGTGTGGATAGAACAACCCTAATTACATTAGGTCTCCATTAGGCCTAATTATGAATTTGGTCGTTATGGACTATGACCAACTTGTGTATTGTTTATTTAACTTATGAAACTTGTATATTTATATGTTATAAAGTTATTTAATCTATGTAAATGTTTCATTTATGACCAAGATAGGTATGAGAAAGAATCAAGTATAAAGTCAAGGCCTAATAATCCTATTTTGACTAGTTAGTGAGTTGAGTTATTGAGCAAAGGATATAGAGTTTTGAAAGTATAGATTAAGGGATTGAATATAATTATATATCTAAGATTATTATTGTATTATTATCTAAATATGATTCTAAATTTTTTGATCAAGATCGTTTGACCTAATTCTACCAAAGAGGGATAATTTAGTGAGAAGGCCTAAAAGGATGTTTGAATGAGATTGAAGGGTAAAGAGTGAAAAAGAATGTTTGAATATATATTTGATTTATAAGTTAGTGTTATAAGGTGATAAAATATTATAGGTGAGTTATTTGGTGCTAATTTACCTAAAGGTTTGGAGCCTCCTTGCAAGATAGAGCTTGTAAAAGACTAGTTAAGTGGGAGCTTATCTAGATAGGTGTTGGATCTCCTTATGAAGTTAGTGATTCACTAGAACTTGGGACTTGAAATTATAGGACTGTATGAAATATACATGGTTTATTAGGTTTTATCCCTTAATAAGGTTTCTCACATATATTTTATGTTCTCTTATGATATGGTTATGTAGTTTCTTTGTTTATGTATTGATCTTTTATGTGAATTAAATTAAATATATATTGTTAAGAAATTGATTCACCACCCCACTCTTAGTAGCCAATTTAAACATTTGGTATCATATTAGGTCCTTTTAAATAGGTCTTAAAACCTAAAGGATATTCTAAACAAGCTAATATGAATAGTCAAGCTTAGGGTGGTTTCTCTACAAGCAAAACTTCATTTTTTAATGGATCCAATTATGATTTTTGGAGTATGAGGATGATGATATATCTGATGTCTCAAGGTCATGATTTTTGGTAATCAGTTTTGGATGGATATGCTACAGCCCTTATTCTTCCTATGGATGCAGTAGGTAAGAAGGCCAATGATAACAACTTAAAATTAATGAATGGAATTATGTGTGGTCTATCTGCAATAGAACTTGTGAAAGTTCTACACTATATATCTACCAAATAAACATGGGATAAATTGAAAAATATTCATGAGTGATATTTCAAATTCAAATTGGCAAAGTTGAAAACTCATATAAGATAATTTGAAAGTCTAAAAATGAATGAAGATGAGACCATTTCAGCCTACTTGTTGAGGGTTGATGAGGTGATCAAAATCATAAGAGGTCTAGGATAAGAATTAAAAGAGACTATTATTGTTCAAAAGGGTTTAAGGTCTCTAAATCCCAAATTTGATTTTAAGGTATGTGTTATTGAATACATGCAAGATTTATAAAAAATTGAGATGAATGTACTTCATGGAAGCATAATAGCCTATAAAATGAGGACAAGTGAAGGAAGACATACAAAGATGGAAGTTATGTTCAAGGTAGAAAAGAAACCAAAAGAGAAGAAGTCATAAGGTAAGAAAGTCATAAATAATTATGATTATGATATTGATAATGATGAGTTAGTAGCCATGTTTACAAGAAATTTGAAGATATGTTAAGGTAAATACAAAGGCAAACTACCATTCAAATGCTTCAATTATGGAGAGGTTGGGAACTTTGCCAATAAATGTCTTCATAAGCACAATAAAAAGGATAATGGAGAGCATAATTAATATCATGATGATGATAAAAGGTCTAATAAATTTGATAAGAGTAATAATTTTTTTGGAAGATATGATAACAAGAATATGTTCTTAAAAAATGAAAGGAGTCTTTACACCAAGGAATATTTTAGCTCATCAAATGAGAGTGAGAGAAGAAATTCAAAAGGTGATCATGAGTATGATGATATTTATGTCAACAAGGTTGTATTCATGGCTAACTAAATAATCTACTAAAATCTAGAAGAATTCAAATAGATTGAAGGTGATTTTGGTGATTTAGATGGAGAAGGAGATGAGGTAGATTTTGAAGCTAAGTTGATAAATACTCTAGAAGAGTTGAGGTTGGTCAAGAAAAATAATAGGGTAATTAGGTCCTTTATCAAATACTATGAGGATAAAATCAACTTATTTGAAGCTAGACTAAAAAAAAACTCTAAGGAGCAAATATAAATAGTCAAATAGGTGGAGAGTCAACTTGAAATTATGATTGTAGGCCTAGAATAAAAAGTAGAATAATGTGAAAGGTATGTAGCTAAAGTTAAATCTTTGATAAATAAATTGAATCAATCATCTAATAAGGTTAAGACCTTTTTAAGGTTTAAAAAAATCACTAATGATCTAGACAACCTTTTGAGTAGTCAAAATATTTTTGATGACAAGATAGGTCTTGGTTGGATTCGATATCAAGATAAGGACACTAATGTGATAAAAAGGGTTAAATATCAATCAAAGAAAGAGGGATATAATAAAACAAAGGTAAATACGATTAGTAAATCTAATAACATAAGGTATGATAATTATTTCAATGGCTATTATTATTCATGTAACCAATTTGGTCATAGAGTAAGGCATTCTAGAAGGATTTTCAAGAATGAATTCACCTGGAACTATGAGAATAAACATCATTAAAGAGGTATTGGTCATGGTTTGTTTCCATTTAAATGGATAACATGTTTTAATTGTCATAAGGTTGGTCACATTGTAAAGTATTATAAGCATGATTTCTTAAGACAAGACAAAAAGTTTGAGGCTTCTAAAACACAATATAATAATAAGTGGAAACTTAAGATGTCTAAGGTTGATAATTAGTGTATAGGTTTAAATTGAATATTTACCATGGTAGAACAAAAAAAATATGCAAAGGAACACCAATAATTTTCTCTATCAGAATAGTTTGTTGATGAAGTAAACAAGATCAATAAATCAAGCCAGAATGTTGTTCAAGCAAAGACTAAAGGAGTTAACACAAAAGGAAAAATCAAGTACAAGAGGATTATGAATGAATTTTAGTATTACAGGGACATGAATATATAGTAATATCTTGAACTTATGCTATTTTAGTTCTCTAAAGCAAAGGTGACTCTATTATGCTTCATGTAGGCACTCAACTAGTAAGCAAGAAGCATGAAGGATGCTTGGTCATAGGGGGATTTTTGTGGTCTTAGGAGACCATTAGTTTCAAGTTAAAATAAAATAATTATTATAATATTTGATTAAAATAGACAAGTCACAAACTTTTATATTATGACTTGATCAAACCAAGTCACAGTTTTGAAAACATCTTGAATCTCCATGGAGATGAAGGAAGTCAATCAGATTTCATGAGTAGGTATGTAATCCTAATTTTTTTTGAAGGATTGATGAGGTTATTTTAAATAAAATTAAATATACCCTAGGTCTAAGGATCAAATATATTCTAATAAGGTCAACCTTTGTCATTAATGTCAAAGGGGGAGAAAGTTCCTATTAAAACTCTAAGTGTTGGAGAATGAGCTTCTATGATTAAGAATGTATGACATCAATGAAAAAGGGGAATATTATTAATGTATGTTATTAGCGTTGGTATTAATGCATTGATGTTATCATTGATGTCAATGTTAAGATTGAAATGTCCTTTAAATGGTCTTCATGTCAAAAGTCAAAATTGATGTCATGATTAGTGAAGAGGTGTGTAACAAAGAAGTTCTGTCTTTGATGAGATAAAATTTGAAGGTAACTTAGTATTATATTTTTTGTTTTATGACATGTATAAATGATGTTCAAGATACAAGGTAAGCATCTTGATTAAAATATAAGTACTAAAGAGCATACAAGGTAAGCACATTGGTCAGCAAGTCCTTGTGTTTTATATGAGGTCTTGGTATAAAGTTGTAATATAAAAGAGCTCAAAAATTATGGTGAGAATGGAATTTTATTGATTAATTAATGTTTAAACAATTACATATTTGATAGCTATCTTATTTTTGTCCAAACTCTCAGTATTAGGTATATTGAATAGCCTAATTTAGCTCTGTGAAGGAGATATATGCATAAAACATGGTAAAGATTTGTGTTGTGTGTCATTAAAGGAATTATTAAGTTTTATAAGTTAATTTAACAATGATCAAAGAGAAAAATAAGTCTACTAATGAGTTTAAAGGTGTTTTGAGACCAAATCCTCACTTGAAAAACCTAGTGAAATGTCATAGGCTTTGTAACATGTGAATTTGAGTCATTGGAGACCTATGTGAGAAAATTTAGTAGTGTATAAAATATTTATAAGTTCATATTACATGATTATATAATTTTTAAGGAAATTTAAGTGATTTCAAGGAATGATCATAGTCTAAACATGACTATAAGTATAAGGCCTAAGTTTTAAAAGTGACCTATAGTGGTCTAATGAGCATTCAAGATAATTTAAAATTATTATATAGATATTGAGATCATTTAAAAAGGTGTGGTAGGTAATTTTAAGTGTGTGTAAATTTTTGAAGTCATATCCTGTAGAAGGCAAGAAATTTGGTGATAAGGTTGACTGTTTGCATAAAATGGGGTGTTGACAACTTAAGAAGAAATTTCTCATACTCGTTGGCACATGAAAACTTTGCATGAGAGCCTAAGACCTTTGTGGCAGTTTTTTAATTTCCCTAGCCTAAATTTATTGGCATTAGTTTTGGATTTGAGGGGCGATCCTCTATGAATGATTGCTAAGAAGGTAAAGTAGTCAAAACCCTCCTAAAACCCTTACAAAGATGAAATAGGAAAGATATAATTGGTTAAGGATTATAATGGTATAATTGACATATTTTTTATGTTTTTAACATTTAAAGGACTTTTCAGGGTCTCCTTCGGTTGTTTTGGTTTGTCATGATAGTGAGTAGAAGCTACAAAAAAAAACCCTTATCTTCAGGGTTTTTAATGTTAAGCAGGGTTGACTAGGGAAAAGCTTGAAAGTAGATGGAGGATGATGTGAAAAACTTATATTTTATTCCCATTAAATTTTTTTATATCAATTTTGAAACCAAAAAAGTGCAAAACTGGTCATGGAAGTTAACCTATTGCTAAACTGGCCTAATGAGCATAATAGTGAGAAAACTAGGCAAGAATGAGAATGAGATTAGGGATTGGTTTTAAAGGAATAAGGATGGATCCTAAGGAATGGGGTAATTATTAAATACCTATCCATCATATACCCATGGTTTATAAGTATTTATGATGCTTACACTTATGCAAAAAGCTGTCATCAAACTGGTCTCTCTAACACAATGAAGTCTATGTACAGTGACATAGTGAGATTGGTTTGTAAGACCAATATTGATAAATGAAAATGAAATATATATTTAAATATATGATATAATGATGATAAAATTAGAAAAAAATTAAATATCACATAAGTGTTCTCACATGTGTTTTACAAGTTGATTTTCTTGACTGTGTTTTCTATCATATATGTAACTTTTTGTGTGTTTGTGATAAAGATGTTCTTGAGTCATTTTTCACTAGGATGAATCATAAAAAGATATTTAAGGTTTTATAAAGGAATAATAAGATAATTTTAATTTATTTTTTCTCATTTCATGTCCATTTTCAAGTCTAGATATTCAAATGATTTTGACTATGTGTAGATAATGTTTGGTATTTCTGAGTAAGCCATCTACAATAATGTTCTTGATGCCCTTTGGCCTATGTGATGGAAAAAAAGTATTTTGGGAAGTTTTTTAAGTATTTATTATATAATTAATATTATTTTATCCATTTTTTATGTGGTAATTTTATTTATGTCTCAAATTTATAAGACAAAGTTACATGTAGTGAGATGGCCTATTAGTGAGGAGACCTAATTGGTAGGTCCAAGTAGTGAAATGGGAAAAATGGAGTTAGGTACCAAAGGTTAACTTATAAATGGTATATTTGACGAATTTATGAAGTATTTAATTAATTTTTTAAGACAAAAAGTTTTCCTAAGGGTTATAATGGTAATGTGTGGATAAAATAAACCTAATTACATTAGGTATCCATCAGGCATAATTATGAACTTGGTCCTTATGGACTATGACAAAATTGTGTATTGTTTGTTTTAATAATTAAATGTTTATGGTCATATATTAAAAATGTATTTAATTTATGTAAAATTTTCATTTCCAACCAAGATAGGTATGGGAAAGAATCAAGTATAAAGTCAATGCCTAATAAGCCTATTTTTACTAGTTAGTGAGTTGAGCTATTGAGTGAAGGATATAGAATTTTGGAAGAATAAGTTAAGGGATTTAAGATCATAATATAGATTATATAAGTATTACATAAGTATATAAATATTTTTATACATTATTTTATCAAGTTCATTTGACCTAATTCAGCCAAAGAGAGGGTTAATTGAGTGGGAAGGTGTAAAAGGATGTTTGAGTGAGATTGAAGGGTAAAGAGTGAAAAATAATATTTTCATCTATATTTTAGTTATAAATAAGTGTTATAATGTTATAATATATTATATTTGACTCATTTTATGCTAATATACTAAGTTTTTTGGAGTCTCCTTGCAAGATAGAGCTTACAGAAGCCTAGTTAAGTGTGTTCTTATCTAGATAGGGATTAGAGCTCCTTGTGAAGTTGGTGTTTCACTAAAACTTGGATCTTGTAATTATAAAAATATATTCCATGTGAATTATTTAGTGTTTTATATCCACAAATATGGGTTACCACATATCTTTTTTGTTCTCTCATGATATGCTTGTGTAGTTATTTTGTTTGTGCATTGATCTTTTATGTGAATGGAATTGAATGGATATTGTTAAGAAACTGATTCACCCCTATCAACAGATACTTATAAAAATTAAATGAATTTAAAGGATCCTAATAGAGTTATAATTATGTACAAACCATATTCCAAGCCAACTGACCCATTTTGGATGCATTTCTCACCATATATTTCTCATTGGGTTCTTATAAGGGTTTTAGAATGCTTTTCTGTCATTTAGGTTCTTAATGATGATTCATAAAGGTTAAGCCCTTAATACTCAAAATAATTCCACAATTTTTAATATCAAGACTCCCCTTCATCTTTAAATAAGTTCTTTATATCCCATGCACATTATTTGTACATATATGAAGGAAAGAAAAGGCTTCTCAAGTTCTTATTATGCATTTTGGGTACCCCTGACATAGATTGAGGCCAAAATGACCAATTGTGAGTAGTATTATGAAAAAAATATATCATAGACTCTCCACTCTTTCATTAATTTTATCACATTTTTTATTAATTTCATTTTGTCATATGAATATCATTAGAGGCCATAAGGGTTCATGCCTAGTTTTAGGCCTAATAAGCGTATATTATGTTTCTTAGCATGTGACCACATATTATTATTAATAATGGTTTTAGGTGTTACTAAAAATCAATTAATATTGAATTAAACCCTATACATCATCCAAAAATTATTCTTGGCTCTCTATTTCATCCTTTCATAATTCATGCACTAGGTTTGCAGTTACAATGTTTATGGAGTGCCTTTGGTATGAGATAAAATAGTGGGTACTTACATTATTAGTCTAGCCTAAATAATAAAATGGAGGTATAATAAAACAAACTATGAACATATTTACTAAGTTTAAATCCCTAACCATGTTTATGTATGTCTAAAACATCTCAAAATATCAATATTAGTTTTTATCCCTGTGACTGTGTGCAAGATTTGGTTGACTGAGAATGAGGTTTGAAAACTTAGTTTAGTTCATCTTTTCTATATCTCCTTTTACTATTAAAATAATTTGAAGTGTTATATAATCATTATTATATTATTTTATACACGTTCATCTTCATCCCATATCTCTTCTCACTATCCAAACTGCATCTTTCATTAGCATGAGCTAGTTTGTAGTCCTCACTTCAAATTATAGGTTTTACTTAGGGACTATGGGGGATTATTCTAGGTGATAATATGTTATTTATCATTTTTTTCACACCTTTAATTCCTATTAATTTCAATAATACCATTACATATTTATATAGACCCATTTTTACCTTGAGATCGTGTTATCATCCCTCTATCATCAACCCACTAAGTTTCACTATTACATTCTAATTTTCAAAGTTACTTTTATCCTCTTAACACTATAGTCCTCTAAGTATTTTTAGTATAAAATTAAATAGGTTTAAACCTATTATACCATCATATTTCTTAACCTGATATATTCTTCATATGTCAAGATGTGACATTTCCATCTATATTGCAATAATGAAACTATTAGGCTTGCTTAGACTTTATAAAATTCCACCATCACATGATAATTTTATGGGGAAAAGTCTCTTTTTATACAAGTGAAGGTAAACACTCCCATTTTAACTTTATTTAACCCTATACCTTGCACATAGGTCTATTTTTATGTAGTGACCTCACCATTTTTAATACTAAGCCCTCTTCATGAAATGGTAGAGTATATTAATAGCCTTGATGGTGATGGAGACCTGTTACATAGATTAGATAATACAACTTGACTCTCTCATAAACCATTAACACTCAACCTCTGAGACATAGATACTCAATATGCATTTTATGTATAGAAGACAATAATGATATAGGTCCATTATGATCTAAAAATAGATATGTACATGATTAATTGAGAATTATAGAACAAATTTCACTAAGGATGATCATTTTAAGTTTATTTTCAAACCTCTACTTCACACCTTCACATGCAATTATCAAAACACTATTTGATTGACTTGAATGGTGCTTGCTTCTAGCACAATGAGATACTTATGCCTATCCTCCTATAAACAAACATTCCAAAATATTTTAAGTCACCATGAAGTGGGTGAATATGATTGGTAAGACTACATACACCATTTGGTTCACATAGACCAACACAAATAAATGAGAAAACTGAGCCATTAGGATTACATAGGTAGTTTGGAAGTGTTAGAAATATTAGTGATTGTTCATATAGTATGGACCATCAATATTAAAAATATGGTTATTATAATGGAATTAAACACTGACCCCTAACATATTCCAAATTCACTCACTCCAACTCTTCTTCTCCTATTCGTACTAACTAAAAATTGTTGACCCCTTTTAACCTGTCTAAGGAAGTGATGGGAGAGGAAAAATACTTTTGATTAAATAGATATAATGAATCCACATAACTTTAAAATGAATTTTTTGAATGCCATAACATCTTCCTAAATCCTTAACATGTGCCAGATAAGTCACCTTAGTCTATGCAACATCTAAAACTATCCTTTTTAAAGTTGATCTTCTTGTGTTAATGTTGAACCTACAATTTTTTAGTTTAAAAAATATTATCTAAGATCCCTTGAAATGAATTTGATTATCCTACTCTTTTAATTTTTTATTTTGTGTAAAAAACATACAATTTACTTAGAATAACCAAAAGGTGGCATAAAAGGACATTGAGATAAATGACAATTATGACAAGGTTAAAACATGTTGTATGTGACCCTTAAAGTTTGACTATAACTCACTTAGGACCATTTTTACCATGTTAAAACATATAAAACTTTATGAATACTTTAAATATGTACGAGGGTTGAATTAATTTGACCTAGGATGAAATTTAGTCAATAAAACTAATGAACTATTTAATTTGAAAGAGCTATGATATGATCATATAAAGGCACTTAGCCTCTTGAGTTTAATAAGAAAATTATTTTTAATGCAATATGGAGGTGCTATAAATTCCTAAATTTATTTTAATAAATGTATGAGTGGGAATCTATAATTTTCTATGATAATACTATGATACTTACCCATAGCCTTGGCTGGGTCAACCCTTTTCAAAATTGAGTTGCATCAGGGTAAGCATTACTTTTTGACTACTAAATTTTATAGGTGAGTCAATAAGAGGCTAGTGATAACAACTTCACTCTTGAAAGTAAGGAAATAATGTTTGATAATTATTATTGATTTGTATGGGTAAGTCGTCATTAGATACTTAGGACATTATGACCTTGGTAATACTAAGGGCTTCATTTAAACATGGAGGGACAAATAAGGTGAGATTATATAATTTACTTGGCTAAATTAACAAATTTTAGGATCTCCACTTGTGAGGGATCATCTTGAGTTGAATCAGATCTTGATATTTTTATAATCATTTAGCCTCTTTTGAGTTGAACAAAACAATATCTTGATCTATGAATTTGAAAGGATGGAAGGTAATAAGTATGTGAAACATTTGTTATATTCACATTGAACCTTGGCTAAGTCCACCTTTTCCCAAATATATGTTATGTCAAAATAATAATCGCTATTCAACCATTAACTTGTTGGAAAAAGTCAATTGGAATAATAGTGATAGAAGCTTATTATTGGATATAAGAAAGAATGCCTTGGTGAAAATTGGTGTCTTGCACTAATGATCCATATTATGATACTTAGGCATGATATCTTTGGAAGGTCCAAGGGTGTGAATAAATCTTGGAGGACCTAGAGGGTTGAATATGAATGAATTATTTAGGAAAGTCAAAAAGCCTAGGGATCTCTTTTTGATAAATGAGCATCATAAGCCATCCCATCTGAACAATTATTGGTAACTTTTCTAGATGTATGGATATAGAATGATGGCATTTGTTGGAAAAAACCCTTTATTTGGAAAATGTGACTCATGAGATACCTATATCTAAGAATGTTATATAAAATTATGGTTTTAGTTAACCATCATAAGATTCAAAAAATGTTGGAGCTTGTTAATTTTAACATTAACAATGCCTAGTCTAGGCATAAATTTAGTAATAACTAAGTAATTTATATTAAGGATTGCCCTATTTTTTATTATTTTATGAAAACCTAAAGGAATATATTGGTAGATTAATAGGTTTTCAATACCTTTTACTATGTTATTTTTACACATGTTGTAATTAATAGCTAGTTTTAGGAACTATGTTAGAATGTATGTAAATGTTTTTATTATTGGAAGCCATGCTACATTCATAAAAATTATGATGGTATGTTTTTTTCCATGTTTTATTAAAGGAGGAAGTTTCCATAGTTGATGTTTTCAACCTAGTTCAATCATAATACAATTTTGGTATTGACTGATTTTGCATTAAGAATGATAAAAAGTGTGCTAAATGTAGAAATTTTGAGTTCATATGACACTTTTGATGAGTGGTATCAAGATAAGTAAAATATGTCAGAAATAATAAGTTGCTCATTGTTGGGAAGGCTTTTTCCAAGACTAAATCATCCTTATATCATATAATAGTAAGCTCTTATGAAATGACATTGGGATGCTATCTGTACATGGTTATTTATGCTTGTTGCCTACATATTCTATTTTGGTTGACTAGGTTTTAGCCATGATGTACTATAAATTTGAAATGAGTTCTTATAAAACATGACTTGGTCGTATGAGTTGTAATTTTGTGCAAAATCAAAAAGGTTATACTTGATAAAACACATTAATGTGCTTCTTAGTAAGTGCAAACATGTTGTGGATAAGGTATTAATTTTTGTGTATACAAGAAAGGGATATTCCTGAATGAATATTTTTGATTTATTTATAATCATGACTATAATGTATGCTAATTTTATGCTCATAAAAAAAAATTGAATTCCTAACTAAGCGGTGCTAAAAATCCTAGGTACCCACTTAACTCCTTGGAAGAGCAATAAAATTTGGGTGAATTCCCTCATATGATTGATTATTAGATGGTGGCATTGGTATCCCTAGACCATTGTGAGATCATAGGCAATGGAAAACATATTGGAAACCTTTGGGTTGTCTTCAAATGCCTAAAATGGATTTTATGATGTTTAGTCATTAGTGTAGGATGCTACACTAACCCATGAATGGTTAATGATCGAAAGAGAAGTAACCATAAAGGTATGGTTTACTTTATTTGGATGACATTATGTGATAAATTTTGATATGATTAAGTGCAAGGTATAACTTGTTTATAGGATAATTCCACTTCAGATCTAGGATTTTGTTGATGATATGATTATTGAAACTATTGTACTAAATTTGAAAGGTTGTGTGTAGTAACACATCCTTGCAAAATGAGAAACTAAAATCACCAAAATTATTTTGTGCTCAAACTTCTAATTTTGAATTCAATAACTAAATTAAAAATTTATGATTTTTTTAATCCCTACAAGATCTAATGGTTGTAATCCATAATTTAAAGTGCTAATAACACTCTATTTTACATGCATGTTAAGGTAAATTCTAATCATTTTAGTTTGGAACACTTATGTTTCAAAAAAGTTTTAATTAAATTCCCACATAGGTGGCTAGAAATAGTTAATTTTAGAAGTATTGTCTTAAAAATTAATTATAAAAAAATTTATGATAAGGTAAGAACATGCTTATATGGTATACCAAGAGGTAAGTATGAGGTAATCTCTCTTATTTTAAATATTGTGTTGTGTAAGTACATAATGGGCATGAAATTATTTTGATGTTAATTGATAAAAAATTCCAATAATGTTTTGTGAAAAAGTGCTACTTGGTAATTTGAAAATCTTTCCAAATAGTGCTACACCTAGATGTTTTATTAGTCATTAGGATAGATCCTATTTAAGAGGGTTATGATGTCATGAACCCACTATTTGATACATTGTAGTTATTTTTGAGAAATTATGGTAGCATTATTACTTGATTTTTGCATTACACTTTGGCTATTTATTAACAAATGTTGAGTTGATTTGATGATTATGATTCTACTTATCAATTATTATTTTGAATCACTTTATCCATATATGGTATATGATTTAATGATATACACAATACATTTAATTTTATTTTTAATATATATTTCCCAATTTAGATTATATCAATATTTGTTATTAAGACATTGTTTGGATGTTGTTGATGTCTGTTTTACATGACTACATGGACTAGTTGTATGAGTTAGGCTCAACAGTGGAATTGGATAATTGGGGATATAATATAAAGTTTAATAAGTCAAAATTGATACCAATAGGTAATATTTAGTTATGTTTGACTCTTAGCCATTTGTTCATGTCTTGTCATGTTAGCACACATAATTGTCTTGTTTGATTTTTATATTTATTTACTACTTGGTGTGGTGTTTGTGTCTTTTGATTTTGAATTTTTCACCTCCTTTGTTTGAAATTTTTAAACCCATTGTGGTGGTCATGGTTGCTTTAATTCAAATAGACTTCAGCCATTTTTTGATTTTTGTGGTGGTCATGGTTGGCATGTTAATATTAGTTTAAATTATGAAAATTAATTTTCAAAAAAATTAAATTAAATTTTCCAAACCATGCCATTTTATTAAACCAAGGGATTAACCTGGGAAAAACTAGGGTGAAGTTGTATTTAAGGCTTTGGAGCATGTTTGTCTTACAAGAGCAAAAAATAATTAATTATTTTATTTATCCCTAGTGTGGGGGAATAATATTCCACTTGTCTTATTATATGTTTTTCATGTTCAAGTGGAGGTCAAGGAATGATGTGATTTTTATCCAAAGGATTTTCTATCATTACACAAGTTTTTTTATCAAGAGGGAGAATGGTGAATATTTTGGCCATGAAGATTTATGATTCTGTAAACACATTTTTTTATAATGAAAATTAACATGGTAAGTGGGATAGAAGGAGAGTGAATGGGAAAGAAGGATAATAAATTGTAGAGAAGGATAATGAATGAAGATAAGTATAATGAATGAAAGAGCTCATACTTAGCCATTTTATTGGCTTGGTATGGAAGGAGGAATGAATGGAAGTTTCAACCAAGGGAAGCCAAAAGATTTTTTAGCTGAGAAGTATTATTTGGATTTCCATTTTATTTTATAGGTAAGAAGGTTTTTATTCCCTTCATTAGTTTAATGGGTCCATGTTTAAAAATATACATCCATATACTTGGATAATTAGCTATAAATTTGTGTCAGTAAACCATATGTGAATGGATTTCCATACCACAATATGGCTGGAATTATAAAAACTTGCATGGATGATTTGTTACCTACATATTGACATGGATAAAAAAACATATTTAGATGGTTTATCATACACCAAAAGCATGATAAAAATTATGCCTTAATTGGTTGGTTACTACATGGATCTAATATATAGTTTTACAAGCCTTATGTTGATTGAAAACTTGCCTTGAATGGTTGATTTTATGTACATGGTGTGGCTAAAAATTTTGCATTTAAAGGTTGGTTTTATGCAGATTTGTGTGGCTACGTTCTAAACTTGTATGACTAATTTTTTTTTTGTTATAATGGTTCAATGGAGGATGCATGAAATTTTTTTTATAAAATGTCTCAATGAAGGATGCATGTAAGTTTTTGACAAAATTCCTCAATGAATTATTCATGAAATTTTTTTGACAAAATGCCTCAATAAAGGATGCATGCAATTTGTTAGAAAAAATGTCTCAATGGAGGATGTTTTTACTATTTTTTGGATGTACAATCACTAAGAGGGGGAGGTAAATTAGTGATGAAAGATATTTAAAAATTAAATTTTAATCCTTTCAAACTATTAATAAATGACCAAAATAATTCATAAATCAAATAGGATATTCATAACAATGAAAAATAAAGATGATGCAAGATCAAACACATAAAAAATAAATTATGTGGGAAACCCTCATAGGGAATAGAACCCACTCTCAATCTAGGAAATACATGGACTAATTGTCCTATAAGATGATAAAAAACAAGATACTTTTTAGTGAAGTACCCACTTCACAAGGAGCACCCACCCCTAAATATGAATAAGCACCAACTTATTCTAGATGTTGAGCACCCACACAACACCTATGAAATTAACATCTATAAAAATTTGATTTCCTTTCAATTTGATGGATAAATAATGTATAAAACCTCTCTTTCAACCCTTCATACACACTCAAACTTGATCATACAATCAATACATCTAAACACCCTTATGGATCATTCTAAACTTCTTCACTCATCTTCAATCTACCGATCTACATGTTCACTATTATGACATTAGAAATATAATCAACCTAAAATGTTCTTTATTTAATCCACTGGGCACACCCCCCTCTAATCTCTTTCATTTGCCTCTATCTTCTACTCTCTCAACTCTTCCTTATCTAGTCATATAACCATTACCTTAGCTTTCACTCTTTACAAAGTCTTTATGAATATCAACTTCTAGATCAGCCATAATAATTGCCTTAACCCTTAATACTTATATCATGCTAAGACAACTCAAATTCATTATCATAGGTTGGCCATATAATCCATCGGTCACACTTAAGTAGCAACACCTTTTAATTAGGCCTTAGTAGCTCTTATAGGTCTCATGGAGACATATTACCCCTTTAAAACTTCATCAAGCCAAAAAAGAACACAAGATCACTTTAAAATACATGGTTCCACTCCATATGAATTCTAAGACATATTCAAATGAATACATCTTCCAAAACAATCTTATACTAAAGCACAATTTAATTAAATAATAGTCTTGTACACAATAACACCATGAATGAACAAATAGTCAACTTAGAAGCTCAATATCTACAAATTTACAAACATTCAAACCTTATAATAAATTGTTTTAGATGCACCTTGAATTATTCTTCAAATTTTATTTCTTGTTCATCATCAAATTACTCTTAGATCAAAATATATTAGAAAAATACTATAGACTAGTTTTTCCCTTTGCTAATTCAAATGCCAACTGTCACTGTGTCATACAAATGTTACAAACACGTGTCTTCATATCATGTCCCCTAGAATCTTTCTCAAACTAAATCCATTGATATATTTTTGAGTTTTCTATTCTTTACCTTACATCACTCACTATTTATCTTAGATCCTCACTTCTGAGATCAAGCCAATTGGTAGTCCCACATGCTTTCTTAGCACATTTTTGTTAAACCCTACTTTGGCACCACTTGATAATCTTGCATACCATTGATATTCTAACAAATCATCATGATTGAGAGACATGTCAATAATTCATGAGATCTCAATAACCTTTGACATATTGACTTCACATGCACCTTTGGATCACAATCTAGATGATGAATTCTCACCATTAGATCTATCTTGACTATTTGACCCCAAACTTCAATGTAGTTAAACTTGACAGTCTCTAGTCCATCACAGTCTTATAAATAAACTCTAAAGATTTATATCTTGAAATATAAAACACTTCAAGAATCCAAATCTTTAGAGTAACTTCCTAGCACTATAGAAAACATATCCATGAAAATATTTGACCAATGTTGAATTTTTGATTACCTTCACAAAATAGACAAAACTAATAGATCACTCATATCTACATGATGTACAGTGATAATCTAGCTTCTCTTAAGATAGAATATGCATGTTTCTCTTTCTAAATGATCAAATTACACACTAGAGCTTCATCAAGTAAATTATGGATGATTCACAACTTTTTTGTCCTTACAAACCTACACATGTGCCATATCTCTCCAAGCTATCAAACACAACTTCTTTGTTAGTCATGCACTAGTACCACATGATCTCTTTGACATCAATGACAACCTAAGACATTAATGTCCATGCTCAATAGTTTTCCCGTTTGTCATTGATAGCAAAACACCCTCAAAATGACTTCTAACTCATTTTAACTTCTTCATTATGATATTTCTTCACCTTTGACATTAATGGAAAAGGGTCTCTTCCTCAATATGCCAACTTGATCATTGACCTGACAAACTACTCATAGAGCTTATAAAGTTCACCCCAACATCAAGCTCCATCTCGTGTCATATGTTTTTTGACATACACCAATCTGAAGTTGGTCTTCCATAATCCTTAGACCTATCTACCTAAAAAACTCACAATCTCTCTTTGTTCATGCTTTAAAATTAAATACCTTGTCAAAACACATGACTTGGTTGGATCAATTCATCATATCAATCTTCTTGAATTCAAAACTATAGCAGACATATTCATAATTATATCATAACTAAAGCATCTTCACATATTCTCCCCTTTACATCATGTAAATATTCTTCAATCCACTCAAAATAGCTAAGTTATCTTCCCTTTAGTAAATTCATACCTTTCATATCATCAAACTTAAGAGAACATACCTTTGTACTGATTGGCAATTTGATCATTACCTAGAGCACACACATTTACTTCCGCACATGAAAGATGTCTCCTAAGAATCATAGGTAGAGAAACCCACTTGTAATAGAGGGACAAAAGATACAAAGACTTATGATACTCCCATATTTCCATGATCTTACTTGACTTTCAATCCTTCCTCATCTTTAGATTGACTTTGAATGAGTTCCCAACCTTATTATTTTCTTTTATCTCAAGATCTTACTTGATTTCCTTGTCTATTTGGGTAGATAAGGATTTTTCCTTGATACTTAAATTTATTACCTATTCTATAATGATAAATAATCCACTTTGAGCCTATTTTTAATTTACCTCAGGCCTCCATTCAGTATGGCTCCTTCTCTTCATGACATGATTGGCAATTTTTGAAGTATAATACTAATCATTCTTACAGAACCTTACTATGTGACCTCTGTCATGAAATTTGAAATAAATTAGGTTTCTCAAATTTTACATACCTTGTGATTTATATGTATGATTATTCCTTTAATTTTCATGAATTCTTTCATGTACCTAATCATTTGGTCTCCTGATGAAAAAATTACAAAACTATGTAATATGACCAAACCCTTTACACTTGTAGTAAAAGATGTTATTTTTTACTTATGAACCTATTGATCATCTTAAGTGATGATTTTATTCATGATTTCCATTGTATTGCTCATAATTACATGTAATTACATCATTTGAGGATCTTTTACAATCTTTTGACCTATGACCAAACTGATTGCAAGAGTAATAATGACCATTGAAATTTGCATAGCTCATAGCATTTAGTTGTCTAATCTAATTTGTCTTCATTCTATAAATACCTTAATTCCTTGACTAATGATTAATCTTTAAATCCTATATATTTTTTTGAGTTGCATAATTTTGATCTTATTTATATCTAGGGCCATATCTATCAATAACATGCTTTTGACTACTCAAAATATTTTCAAGATCATTTGAGCTCTTTTCATACTTCAAAAATGACTTCAACTTACAAGATTTCTTGTATAAATCAGATATTAATGACTCAATTTCAATAACATACCTTAAGCACTCATCTTATTTGGATTTTAGGCTTGTAGACATAGTTCTAATTGACTATAGACATGCTTGACAATATCTTCATGTTCTATGGTATCATCATTCATTTTTTCTTCAGACACATTAGATTTATCTTCATATTATTTTATTTATGACATCATCTTCTTGTTTTTTTCCTTCTCAATCTTCATATATTCAACATAATTCATAAATTCATCCTTATTATGTAAATCATTAGCTATATATTTACTCATATCTTGATTTAGTTCCATCTACAAAGATTCTATCTTTGATTGATACATGATACCCTCTTTATCCTTACTCTTTACTTATTCATTATGGTACAAACATGAGTTTCAAGTTTTTGTGTGATCTCATCATGCTTCTTGACTTCATTACTTAGCCTTCTTTCAAAAATTCCATTTTTTTCCTCATAGGATTTGATCAAGAAATCTTGTTTTCCATTCTTTATTTGTAGTATCTAGATATTTATCTTTAAGACTAATTTTATCATCTTCTTCCTCTGAGCTATCTCTACCAAATAAATATATTATTTAAGAACATTCACCATCATCATCACTAAAAGCCATGAATAATGTCTCCTTATTTTCATTATGAAAATAATCATCACTATTAAATGTGTTTACTTCTTCTTCTGAAAATGATTTACTATCTTCTTCATGGTAAAGGCTCTTATTACCTTTTTATGATTCCTTCTTTCCATTTTTATTATTGAATAAATTTTTATACTTGCTAGGACCCTTAGATTTCTTATGTTCATCCTCATGAGATTCCTTATAAGCTTCTTTGAGCTCAAAATTGTTTGGACATTTAGCTACAAAATGACCAACATTACCACATGAAAAAAATTTAAGAGGATAATAAAAAACTAAAAAATTATAGTTTATAAATATCTCAAAAAAAAAGAAATAACATAGTAACCATGAATTCTCTGAGAAGAGATCTATTATTACTCAAGATCGCAATACAATTATATGCTTATCTCTAGGAAGATATGTTTGATTTTCCATTTCACATTAAATATTTATTTATACCTATTTTGAAAGTAGGGGGAGGATGTGGAAGGTCACAAATATTGAGGGAGATTATGTGGTTCACTTCCACACTTTAAAATAATACAAAATTTGAGGAATTACTATATTTAGAAACTTACTATTTTTAGACTGCACTACTAAAATTGGAATTTGGGGCACTTCCATTGGGTTTCTAGGGGTCAAAATTTATTAAGAAAATATCCATGAAATCTTAATATGTTTCCCTCATTCTTATCTTTCCAACGGTTCAAACGGAGAATCAATTAGAGCTATGATACAAAAGTTCTGGCTCCCAAAAGTTCCATCATCAATTGGGGTGGAACTGTCACCCAAATTGTCACCTAAATTACTGCCTAGATCATTTCTCCCTCCTTGAAAAGAAATGGTCCCCATTTCATCAATGTTACTCATCAGGTGTGGTAGTTGTATCTTTATTTGATTCTCTATGAGCCACTCACCTTGGTGGCTAAGTTGGCCCCTTTTGACCACTCGATAAAGTGGAATAGAGCATCCTCTTGTTGTCTTCATCCATGTGTCCACAATCTAATCCTCCTCCACTAGAGAAATTTTTTTTGGATAAATCTCATCAATGTAAAGTTATTTTAATATGACTGAAGTGTCTAATAGAGGTAGATGATATGGTTTGAGGAGCTCCACATTGAATATTGGATGCAGACCAAGGTAGGCTGGTAGGTTCAACTCAAAAACATTTTCTCCAACTTTTCTAGTGATGGTGTAGGGACCATATGACAGAGGCCAAATTTTTATCTAAGGGCCTAAAAATCATTCCTTCTAAAGCCACAACCAAACCTTATCACCCATAGAAAAATGTTTTTCAATCCTATATTTGTCATGGCATTGCTTATACTTCTGATTCATCTTCTCTAGGATGTCATGAACTTGCTGCTGGATGTGTTGCATTTGTTCAATGAAATTTGTTGATTTTGCTACCTTAGATCTTCCATGAGGTGTGTATTCCATGGTGGATAATGGAATAGCTATATCAATTGGTACAATGGGTTGGAACCTGAAGCATACTTAGAATGGATTGTGCTTGATCGAGCTGTGCAGGGCCTGATTGTATCCATGTTGTATGAAAAGAAGCCCCTCATCCCATGTACATGGATGTTTGGAGTGATACATCCAAATCATGTGAAAAATAAAGTGGTTCACTACCTATATCTAACCATTATTCTATGGATGGAAGGCTATGGACTTCATCAGCTTGGTATCCATCATATTCCATAGAGGACTAGAAGATGCTCAGGAACCTGTTATCTTGATCTGAGACAATGGACTTGGAGAGACCAAAATGGAGCCATACATGACTAAAATAGAGTTCATCAATTTCTTCAGTAGATATATTTTTCTTACAAGTAATCATGATATCCATTTCTAAAAAATGATCAACTACCACAAAAATATAGTCCTTACCATGTTTTGAAATGGGCAAACCTGAGAGAAAATCCATTGAGATAGATTCCCAAGGCCTGGTTGGTTCTGGCAATGGCATGTACAATCCTTGCTTCTTATTTGTTGGCTTGGATATCACACTTGGGGTATAATATTTGAGATATATTTCCACATCCTTTTGTAAATGGGGCTAGTAGAAGTGTTTTTGAAGAACTGCCAATGTCTTCTCTATACCAAAGTGTCCAGCTATCCTACTGAAATGTGCTTCCCATATCATCTTTTATTGCTCTGCAGCTAGAACATAGATGTGCCCCATATGATAGATCACATTATCTTGAAAATAGAAATCAGAAACATATTTACCTTTTTAAAGCACCTAATATGTATCAAAAAAGGTAGGATTTACTTCATATAAAGCACCCCAAGTGGCAGTCTCATATCTGTGCAAGTCAAAAACTGTTGTGAGTGTAGTAATTGGCAGATGACTCAGAAACTGTATAGTTTTATTTGAGCTCCCCTTTTTTTGTTTGATTATTATATGTAATTTTTGAATATATGTGGCCCACTTTTGGTGCCTCTCATTTCATAATTTTCTCTGTCTTGATGAATTCTAATGGTCTGTGGTGAGTTTGGATGACCATCTCTTTTCCCAAGATGTAGTGTTTCCATTATTTGTAGGCTTGCACAATGGAATAAATCTCCTTATCATATGTTGGATATTTCCTAACTGTATCAGTGAATGTTTCACTATGATATGCAATAAGATGGCCATGATGCATGACGACAGCTCCCATGGTATATTTAGATGCATCTATCATCAACTCAAAAGGTTGATACAAATATGGCAAGGTAAGAACAAGGGCTGAGAAAATTCTATTCTTCAAATTCTCAAATTCCCTTTGTTGTATTTCACCCCACTAAAATGTAGCTTTAGCTCCTCCTTTAGTCACTTGGTTTAGTGACCAAGCAACATGTGAAAATCCAAGAACAAACCTATGATAGAAATTTGCAAGACCTAAGAAGCTACAAAGTTTTGTGAAGGTCCTTGGTGTGGGCCATTTCAAATAACCTGAATCTTTTTTGGATCAACATGGACCCCTTCCTCATTCACAATGTACCTAAGGTACTGAATTGTTGCTATCCCAAATGTGCATTTGTCAAGATTTGCATAAAACTTGTGCTCCTGAAGAGTTTAAAGCACCTTACAAACATGTTGTAAATTTTTCTCCCATGTTCTATTGTAGATAGTGTGTCATCTAGGTAGACAACAAAAAATGAGTTGGTGAAGGGTCATAGTATGTCATCTATCATCCTCATGAAGGTTGCAAGTGCATTAGTTAAGCCAAAAGGCATAACCAACCATTCAAAAATCCCCTCCTTATATTTGAATGTAGTCTTCCATACATCAGTGGGATAGATGGGAATTCGGTGATAGCCATATTTGAGATCAATTTTGGTGAATAACTTTGCACCATGAAATTGGTCCAGCAGGTCATCAATCCTGGGGAGAGGGTAGCGATTCTTCACAGCAATTTTATTCAGGGCTCGATAGTCAATGTAAAGCCTCCATGTTCCATCTTTCTTTAGTGCCAAGGTAATTTGGCTACCATAAGGTGAAGAGATTGGCATGATGTGACTCTTTTGGATCAATTCTTGAATCTATCTTTTTATCTCATCATTCTCCAAAACTGATCTACAATACATAGGAATATTAGGCAAAGGTGATCTTGGGATCAAATCAATAGAATGTTTTACCTAGAAATACAATGGAACTCTTGTAGGTGACTTGAATAAGTCATCATATTCTCCTATGATTCATATTATCTACTTTTTTTGTTATGTTCAATGTGTAGTGAGGACTTCAACATTGGCCTTCTTAGATTTTTATGGTTTGACCACCATGAGAACAAATTGCCTTGTCTTCTCCACCAATTTCTTACATTACTTAAAAATAATCAGGGAGACAGATGTGGGAGGTGGTACCTCTAGTAACCTATAACACCATTGTCCAAGAGTGAGGATGATTCTTCAAGTTTATGATTCATATATTCCATGTCACTCATATATGAACGACTGACCAAGGTGTACATCAAAAACATGTAGATTGACCACATCACACAAGACTTCATCTTGGGAAGGTTTTGTTGCATATGAAAGAAGACACTGATGGGTGACACGGAGGTCTCTCCTTAGACTCAACCATCCAATACTGTATGGCTTTGGATGAGGATTAATAGATAAATTCAAAATTTTCACAACTTTAGCAGAGATTAAATTCTTGTGACTCCCACTATCAAGAATAAAATGTAGAGGCTTAACTTTTAACCATAATTTGGAGTGAAATAATCTTTCCTTATCATTTGGCCTTTCCTCATGGGTCTGTGATGAAGTGATGATGGTGTTAGGCTCAACATCTATAATTTCTTCTTCATCCTCTTTAACTATGGGTTATGTATGAGATAGAGTAGTAGATGTCGAGTATTATGACTCAAAAATTAGTGACTTGATGGCTTAACATTCTTATTTAGAGTGAGTTCTAGTTTTGTGATGATCACACCATTTTACAACCTTCCCCTTCTAGGATTTCTTATCTTGAAACTCCTTTTGCTTCCAATTTTGGCCTCATGTTTGACCTTCCTTGTCACTTTTCCATTTTGAGGGTTGACTCTTCATATTCTTTCTTCCATGCTTCTTCTCAATCTTCACTATGAATTTATATGCCTGACCAAGGGTTTCCAAATTGAGGAGTTCCATTTGCCACCATATGTACCATTGTAGTCCACCATGATATTTGAGAGTCTTATGTTTCTCACTTTCTTGGATGCCCAATCTTGAAGACAAAGAATGAAAAATATCTATGTAATCTTTAACATATTGATCCTTACCTTGGTGAAGTTGTTTCCAATGTATGCACATATCATCATAAGCTCCAATGGGGTAGTATTCTTCTTTCACCGCTTCCATAAAATCATCTCAGGTAGGTTCCACCTCAAGGCTAATGTCATCTATACTAAATCTCTTTTTGTACACTTCCCACCAGTTTTTCATGGGCAATGATGCTTTCAAAAGAGCAAAAGTGATCTTTTCTCCATCAATGAATTTGTTTACGGAGAAGTAGGAAGAAAATTTATCTAACCAATTTTCTACTACATCAGCATTGATTTTGCCTTAAAATTTTGGAATATCAAAATTTACCTGAACCTTGAAGGGTGTTGGGCCATTTAAAGGATTTTCCATGGATGAGGAGCTAGGAAGTGCAACTAAGGAGCCAAAATTTCCCATCGGGAGTTGTTGAAGAATTTGGGCAAATTGTTGCAGCATCTATACTTATTTCCATTAGAGGGCTTCATCCACCATTTCCTTGAAAGGATCAGATGTCTTATTTTCTTCCACCATTTGAAGTCATTTGGAGCAAATAGGTGGATAGTTTGGAAGCTCTGTTGTTTTCCACCTAAGCTTCTTGTATCCTGACCTCATCTTCAAGATCATACACTCTCAAGACAAACCACTCTAATAACACTAATCCAAAATTCATAAGTTATATTTGATATACATCTCAATAAAAAGGAAATAAAACAGTAACAATGAATTCTCTGAGAAGAGATGTATTATTACTCAAGATCGCAATACAACTATATGCTTATCTCTGGGAAGAGATGTCTAATTTTCCATTTCAGGTTACATCTTTATTTATACCTATTTTTAAAGTATGGAGAGGATGTGGAAGGTCACCAATATTGAGGGATAGTAAGTGGTTTGACTTCCATTCTTTAAAACAATACAAAATTTGAAGAATTACTATTTTTAGAAACTTACTATTTTTAGACTGCACTACTAAAATTGAAATTTGGGGCACTTCCATTAGGTTTTCAAGGGTCAAAATTAATTTTAAAAATATCCATGAAATCTCACAATGTTCTCCTCATTCTTAGATTTCCAACAGTTCAAACGGTGAGTCAATTGGAGCTACGGTGCAAAAGTTATGGCTCCCAAAAGTTCCATCATCAATTGGGGTAAAACTGTCACCCAGATTATCACCTAAATTGCTGCCTAGATCAAGGAAGTTTTCCTTCATACTTACTTGATATTACATTCAATATTATTGAAATCATGTCTTCAAGTTGATCTTCATTAAGATTAAATATTCAAAACTTAACTTATTCTTCTTAGATTTTCTCTCCTTGATCAAATTGAAGGTTGCTTCAGGTCTATCCTCATCAACTCTCATCTCATAGACAATAATAATGCCATGTAATTCATCCATATTTAATTGAGTGACATCATGAATTTCTTATAAAACATAAACTTTTGAATCAAACTTGAGTGTAATAGTATTAAATACATTATGTATTATAGTATCTTCATCAATCATCTCTCCAAAACCTCTGATAATTTTTAATAGCTCATCAAACCTTAGAAGATAGGATGACATAACATCTTATTCCTTCATTTTGAGGCCTTGATATTTATTTCAGTGGGTTTGAAATTTATCTAGTTTTACCTTTGAGTCTCATTAATAGATATTCTATAATTTGTTCCAAATTTCCTTTAAAAACTTACAATGGATCACTTTGGTGAACCTATCTTTAGAGAAACCACAAATAATAACATTCATATATTTAGAATTATTCTCACTCAATTTGTTGTTATCAACACTAGTTAGAGGAGTAGTTGGCATATTATAACCATCTATGATATATTTCCAAGTCTCAAACCTTAGAGGCATGATGTATGTGTTCATCTTTGCACTCCATAAAACATAATTTGACCCATTGAAAAATAGTGTTTGCTTTGTAGAGAAACCTTGCTTATATTAAATATACATATTATAACTTAGATCACCTTTAAGTGATTAAACTTAGAATTAAGGTCCTACTTTGATACCAATTGTTGGAATTACAATCACTAATAGGGGGTGAATCATTGATACAATATATTTTAAAGTTCAATTGTAATCCTTTTAACCTCTTAAACAATGATCAAAAGCATTCATAAAGGATACAAGATATTCATAAAAATTAATAATAAAAATGATGCAAGATCAAATGCATAACACATAAACTATATGGTAAACACTCATGGGTAATGAAATCCACTCTCAAGCCTAAAAACACATAGACTACTTATACTATAAGATGATTATAAACATGAGACCTTTTAGTGAAGCACCAACTTATTCTAGATGTTGAGCGCCCATAAAACACCTATGAAATCAACATCTCTATAACTTTGATTAAATTTCAATCTAATGGATAAATATTGTATAACACCTCTCTTTTAACTCTTCATACACAATCAAGCTTGTTCATAAAAGCAATGCATCTAAACACCCTTTTAGATCACTCTAGAATTCTTCACTCATCCTTAATATACCAATCTACATGATCATTATTATGAAATCATAAATATCCTCATCCTTATTTATTATTTAGTCCATAGATTTGGCACACTCCCTCTTATCTCTTTCCTTTTCCTCTATCTTCTGCTCTCTTAATATTTCCTTAACCAATCACATAACCATTACATTATCTTTCACTCTTTATAAAGTCTTTATGAATATCATCTTATTGGTCAGCCATAATACTTTCCTTAACCCTTGATACTTATATCATGGTAAGACATATCTCAAATTAATTTTCATAGGTCATCCACAACATCCATGAGTCACACTTAAGTAACTACACCTTTCAATTAGGTCTTAGTAGCTCTTATAGGTCTTCTAGAGACATATTACTACTATAGATTTCATCAAAAAAAAATATCACTTTCAAATACATGGGCCCACTCAATATGACCTATAATACATATTCAAGTTAATACATCTACCAAAACACTCTTTTGTTAAAGCACAATTTACTCAAAGAATAATCTTATACATAATAACACCATAAATGAATAAATAGTTAACTTTGATTCTTAATATAAAAATTTATAAACATTCAAACCTTATAGTAAACTCTTATATATTAACCTTGAAGTTATCTTCAACTTTTATTTTTACTTCATCGACAAATTCCTTTTAAATCAAAATATATTAACAAAATATTACAAACTAGTTTTTCCCTTTGCTAATTCAAATGCCAACAATCACTATGTAATGTAAACATTTTAGACATGTGTATTCATATCATGTCCCCTAGGAACTTTCTCAAACACACTCCATAAATATCTTTTTTATTAACCTAGTATTTACCTTTCATCACTCACTATTGATCTTAGATCATTGTTTTTGAGATCAATCCACTTGGCAATCCCATGTGCCTTTTGAGCACATTATTTTCAGACCCCACTCTTACGCCACTTGGAAATCCTGCATGTTGTTGATATTTTAAAAAATAATAATGATTGATAAATATTAACTTCATGTGCACTATTGGATCATAATCTGGATGATGAACACTCACTGTTAGATATGTCTTAATTATTTAACCCTAGACTTCAATGAGTTAAACTTGACGGTCTTTGGTCCATCACAGTATGATAGAGAAACTTTGAAGGTTTATTTTTTGAACTTGAAAACACTTCAAGAATCCAAATATTTATTGTACCTTCATAGAACTATAGACAACATCTCCATAAAAATATTTGACCAATGTTAAATTTTTGATTACCTACATAAAATGCATAAACTTGATGGATCACTCATATCCACATGATGTTTAATGATAATATATCTTCACTTAAGCTAGAATATGCATTTTTATCTTTCCAAATTATAAAATTACACATGATAACTTCACAAAAACGACTATGGATGCCTCACAACTTCTTATTTGTCCTTACAAAACTACACATGTGTCATATCTCTCCAAGATATCAAACACAACTTCTTTGTCATTCGTGCACTAGTACAACATGCTCTATTTGACATCAATGACAACCTAAGACATAAATGACCATGTGAAACACTATTATTATTATATGGTATTTTAATTATTTCCTAAATGCTTTCATGGCAATAAATATGCTTCAAGATGGTTATATATCCATTTAAATGTTGAGTAAATAATCTCATCGATACATATGTGAAATTATATGGATGTACATTCATTTAAATAATTTAATTGGATGGATAAGAACATTTATATGGATGTAAATTCATCTAAAATTTTCATTTGGAATGCATGAAATAATTTAGAGGGTTATTTTCATGTTAGAGCTGTACTTTATCTTGATATATATGCATTATATTTTCTTGATTGCAATGTTTATTTGTTAGCTATACATTCTATTTGACATGTATGGAATGTTATTATTTTATGTCATGGAGGCCATGTAAGGGTTGTGTTATTATTATTTTATTTTTGTGTTTAATTAAGTTGTTGAAGGTATTTATTTTTAGATTTAATATATTATTGAAGTTGTTGAAGGTATTTATTCTTGTTTTAGTTTTATGGTATCCTATTTAGTATTCAGTTGGAGTTTGTGAACCTAATTATTTTAGGCTAGTTACATTATTATTTGGTTATTGTATTTATTGATGATGGTCTTTTTTTATGACTTTAACCAATGTCTTATTATCTCTTTATGCGTATAACCCCTCTCAAAACATAGTTTCCTGAATCTACCATCTATCTAATGGATGGGGTGGTTAGGGCCACTATATGGATGGTATCATAGGATTGAGTATGCATATTTACTAATTTTATGAGTTTCTCTCCATTGTTTATATCTAAATTGGTTATTTATGGTTGCATAGTAATGCCAATTTTATTGATAAATATTATTTTCCTTGTAATTCTTTACATTAGGTTTATGTTTATTAAAATTAGCTGATATATACTTATATATTTTATAACTTTCCATTATGAGAATGAAGAAACTTTTATATTGCATTTTATTAGTTGGTTCTCCATATCTTTTGATGAATATCTATTTATTGTAATAGTAAGTACATTAATGAATTATGTTTAATATTACTTGTTCAATTATTTGGTAATGTGTAAATTGGACATAAGAACTAAAACCTAATTTGAATTCTCTTGGTATTTTCTCAATGTTTTAAATGCATGACTTAGATTATAAGCCTATATTTTTCATATACAAGTTACTCTTCTATTTGTCATACTAATGGTTAATTTTTATCATTATTTCTTATATTTTATTAAATGGAATATTTAATCATTAAACATAGATGTTTTCATAGATTTATTCCATTGTGGAAGTAAGTATATTTGTATTATGCTTCATTTGGGTTCTCAAAGATGTTTAAAAGTAGTATGTGGTCATCTCATCCTTGTTTTTATGTCATTCATTATATTAATTTTTTATCATGATCTAAGTAAAATATAAATAGTAAATCATATTACTTAAACAATGAATGTAGATAGTGTAGTTTTGATATTTATGAAGTAGGTCATTTTACATTGATGTGTATAGATGCATGTGGATAACATGTTAAGTAATTAGTATTGTAACTATATATAATTCCTTGGGATGATTTTAAGGGTTGTACATGGATTTTATTCTCATCTCTAGGAAATGAACAAGTTGCATTATATTCATGTGGGTATATATATACAAATGGTTATCTTGTTATTGATTTATTATTGAATATATTTATGTTGTTTAATTGATTATAGAAGGGTTATTCATAATTTAATATCTATGTATTATCCATATTATATATGATGACATGAGTTATTTTAATTATATTAGATCCATTATCCCAATCATGGAATTATAAAATAATGGAAACATAATTTTGTTTGTAATCCTTTGTGCTTATTATGGTAAGTTACCTGTCTAGAAATTAAAAAGTATAGTATCATTTAGTTGTGTTATGAAGAAGAGAACATATATAGTAGTTAGAGATAAGGTATATGGTTGTTATTTAAGATTGTCATTCCATTTTAGGTGTTTATGATTGAAAGGTAAATTTTGAAAATAAATTATTTTTGATGTGTTATTTCCTTCATGAGTCTATTATAATTATGATGGAATCTTCATAGATCATCTAACAATTGATAGTTGACCTCAATCTAATTATTGGCCCATAATTGATCATGGTCAGGATGATGAAGTAAATGGAAATATGTAGAAACCAATTTATTGGATGTGATAAATTTTAAATTATAGTTAAGCCTATTTATTTTCATTCATATGCCATAAACATTAATGGTAATGTGGTGCAAGGATATTAAAGTCAAAGATGTTCATGAATCCCCAATGGGTAACACTAATTAGTTTCTTATGAATTAATTAATGTATATTTATATTTAGTATCTAATTTGGAATGTTGGAAATCAATCCATGTATGATATATGTCCATAATATATTATAATGTGATAACCACTTATGCACAATTTATCCATTTTAGTAATGCTCAATATTCTATTTTATAACATAAAAGTTTGGATTAATGGTGTTAAGATTTGGATTTTAAGCATACAGTTATGGGCATATTATTTGGTTGAATTTTATTATCATTATTATCTATAATTATGAAATGCAATAGGTGCAATGACACTAATTTTTTAGATTAAGATATATAATCCCGATAGGTAGCACCATTCTTATTGATTACAATCTTGGAGATGATTCTTATGTTGGCATCAAATTCATAAATGTCAGATCATTTTGGAAAATATTTGTGGAATGTTAGTAGGTGATTCCCTTATCTTTTCCTATGATAATATGAGGATGTTTTGATAATAAATGACCTCACACTCATATGTGGATAATGAATTATCATCATTTCTTTTATAGACAAATATGTGTATTGGCAACATTTTGGATAGTTTTTATTACCTTTATAATGACATGAATATTAAATGCATCAATAGTGTTGTATAATGGTGGTGGTATGGATGAATAAACTAATAATATCATTAGTATGTGAAAATAAACCACTTATATTATGATCCCAAGGGTACAGATCACAATTGGGTGATCAAAACGGTAACACAAGTTGATAACAATATATTACTCCAAGTCTTGATCTTGTTAAATGTTTACATTGCCTAATAATGTATTATTATTAGAAAAACTTATGAATTAATCCTTATGGTTGGAATTATTATTTGAATAATAGATTCATTTAAGTATTTAGCCAAATTAATCTTCATGTGATCAGTTGAATACACTTTTAAGACATGGTTATAGTTGTACTCCTAGGTGCTTACCTAGTATTCATGATTGAGAACTATCAAGTTTCCCTTGATGAACCTTAACATAGGCTATATTATATCATTCTTAGTACTTGATTCAGGTATGGGTTTTAAATGGTCCTATCAAGAAGACCATAAATAGGAATATATAGATTGGATTTTATGAATGTATGTGAAGTACACTAATTTACCCCAATCCTCATATCCAATATGAATAATTAGCTTCATAATGTAATCCTTTAAGATTAATAACCTTAGTTAAGTATTTGGGTTGACCTAACATAGTTATAGTATTCATCAAGCTATTGATAGATTGTTTCTCTTGTGTATCATGGACCTCTTAACATAGAGCCAAGTGGATCTTGATATAAAATAAAAATTGTGCTTGTTTTAGGTAGACTTACTTCATAAACATTGTCATTGATTTTTTTCATAATTTTGCATGGTTCAATCAACTTATTGTATGTTCCTTTCAAAAGTATTTTTTTCTTCAAGTAAACCATCACTAAATCTCCTTATTCAAATATTTTTAACCTTCTTCTAATATTTTATGTTTCTTTTGACTTCTCATTACTTTATTGTAATTTTATCCTCACCTCTTCTTGAAAATAATGTATATTCTCTACAAATGCTTCTACATCATCACTAACTCATTATACAATTGGTAATTGTACCAAATATAAAACACTCATAATATTTATCCTATAAATAATATGAAATGTTGATTCTCGTATTGTTCTATCCACTAAAATATTATATGCAAACTCAACTTGAGGTAAAGCCAATTCCCACTTCTTAGGCTTCTCTCTGACTATGAATATCAATAAATTTACCAAGATCCTATTTATAACTTCTATCTATCCATCTATTTTAGGATGGTATGCACTACTAAATTTTAAATTCATTCCCATATTCTTCCATAAAGTCCTAAAAAAATGAATTATAAATTTCATGTCCCTATCTGATGTAATGGTTCTTAAAACACCATACAATCTCATAGTTTCCTAAAAAACTAGTTCTACAACTCTAGTGGCATCATTGGTTTTCTTACATGCAATAAAATGAACCATCAAAGAAAACCTATCTATAATAATAAAATTTGAATCATTACCTCTATATGTATTTGGTAAACCCAACATAAAATCCATACTCAAATCTATCCATGGTTCTCTTAGAACCAATAACAACATGTATAACCCTATATTCTATGCATGTCTTTTAGCCACCTGACATCTCCTTCACCTTGGAACATATCTTATCACATCTCTCTTTATATTTGGCCAAAAATACCTCTCCTCCACAAAATATATTATCTTTATCTTACCAAAATGTCCATCCAAACTACCACTATATAACTCTCTTATAGTATTGTCTCTTAAAGACCCAACTAGAATACATAATTATTTCCCCTTAAAAAGAAAATAATCTTGTATAAGGTACTTATTGAGGTCAATTTGACCATTTTCTATAAAAAAATGGAGACCCTATGAAATTTAGGGTCATTCAACCTAGGGTATACCTTACCATTAAATCCACATGATTAAAAATCCTTTGTATTACATAAAAGGTTTAAAAGTCATGTTGGTCCATGACAAACATTAATGGGTACCTTTTAAAATGTTTCATTAATGTATAGTTTATTGGTTTTTTAATGATCTAATTTGTTTAAAAGTGCTCTTAAAAGGGGTTAAAATTCAAAAGTCTAGGCTATGATCCCTAACACCTCATCAAAATTACTTAATTAAAGTTTTATGAATCATGGTATTACTTTCTCTATGTCAAAAATCATATTTGATACTATGACATACCTTCATTTTAAGTTTTTGTTTAGGGTCCAAGTCAAATTCCATACTCAAAGTTTATAAATTTAGACTTACCCATTTTATTTTATTACATAATTTCTTAACTTTCAAATTCTTCCCTTTATGTAAGAACCTAATGCAAACTCAACCTCAATTGACACACGATAGTATTGCATGCATTGGAAACTTGGTCATATAAAGTTTAGGGATTCATTGCTTACATTTTAGATTTTTGAAAACTATTGTGGCCTATTGACCCAATCAAGGCACACCATTTATCACTCAGTCACAAGGTTTCAAGTTCAAAGAGAAGTTATGAAAATGTCTATGACCCAGTGATCCAATCACAACATGCTACTTGTTATTTAGTCATGGTCTTATAAAGATCCTACTATTTTATTAAGTCTCATGACCTAATAGGAATATACCATTTGTCATTCAATTGTTATGTTTCATCCTAAAAAGAAGTTATAACCTAATTATGACATGTTAAGTGGTACCCAATCATAACATTATAAAACCCTGAATACTTTCTAAGAGACTTATAATAAAGGGAGCTAATTGCATCATGCCAATTGATAGAATTTTGTGACATTCATTCCACCATAATTAAGGTGAAATTTTTAATTTAATTAATATTATGAGTACATGAAAATATGACACCCATATAAACTAGTCACTTAAAACTTGTATAGTTAGATGCCATGTAGAATCCACTCAATAGTTAGAACCAATGGGTTGATGACATATGGATGCATTATCTCATGGTAATAACATGATCAAAGGCTCAAACCATGTAACACCAAATAAGAGTGATATAATTATAAGGTGAAACTTGGTAAAATATCCCAAAATCCACTGAGATAGCTAAATATTCAAAATAAAAGGTTGAAGTCCATAAAAAGGTGTCAATTGTTGAGCACAAGTCAAGTATGGTGCCTAGGTGGTGCATAGCTATCTATAAAGCACTAGTTGTTGGTGAAAATTAAATGTTGATGGGGCTCATTTTTTGGGTTATAAAGTCAAGTCACCTCAATGGAAAAGTCAAGCCTATAATGAAAGGCCATGTGGATAAGACAAAAGTAGTGATTAGCTAATTTATCAAAGTGCATTTTTAATGCTATTAGAGAAAAACTAAAGAGCCACCTAGGATTTAAATCAAATCAAGTTAAAGATAATTTCCATTTATGACTTATATCTTTTATTTTAAATTCTAAAATTGAAATTTTAAAGCTTCTTATCTCAAGGCATTACATTCACTTTGAGTTGTTATCTGCTAAATAATTTTGAAGTATTTTATGAATATTGCTAAGAACTTATTTGAATTAATTCACCATTAAGTTAAAAAATTTGGAACCATGTCTAAGGTTGGAACATCCAAAGCCACCAAACATGAACATGTTCCATTCCTCTACTCCTATGCAATAAACACCATCTTCTGAGGCACCAGTTTCAATTTTGTTGAATTATCCACTAAAGAAAAAAATTATAATGATTTATTATACCATGTTAATGTTATAATTCTACATTTTAATAACCTATTATACTATTATTACATTGATATTATGTTTTTAAGCTCTTTATTAACTATTATTTAGTTGGATTAGATGTGGTACTTGTCGTAGCAGTGTTGGGGTGCATGCTTCGCTTTATACTTAAAAGATTTTATAGACCTATTACTATAATTGATGAGATTATAAATATATATTACATTATTTATTACTTATATGATGTGATTGATGTTCTTTTTGGTGGTTGAAGGTTCTATCTATGAGCTAGGCAGATGTTGGAGGCTGTACTCCTAGAACTAAATGAATTTTGAGCATGTCAGACATGTCTAATAGGTATACTTGTTTAATTTTGTTTTATATCCTTTAGACATCTTGATTGGTCATTACATTTATCATCAATGGTCCTTATACTTTTGGTTGATTTTATACACTACCTTGTTTCTTTTATGTACCATACTTGATGTCATTATTTGTTATTATTTTCCATTATGTATTTTGTGACACCATAATTGAGCTTCACCTATTACTTATCTCCATTTTTGTTCCTCTCACATAGAATTATGTTCATGTTATGTCCCTTAACTAACCTTATTTAACTATATATGCCCATTACCTAGACCTACCCTTGACACCCCTTGGAACCCTTGACACCCCAACCCCTAGGATTAAACATTCACCCTAATTAATACCTTACACTAGGGTGGTGGTATGTTATTTTAATGAATTATTTATCATGAAATTAACCATGGTAGTAAACTTGGTTTAATTAGTTATTTTTAAATATTATGATAATTGACTTAGGTCAATGATGTATTGGATTTTTCTTAATGCCAATTATTAAGGTGGGTGGCATGAATGATGGAAGATTATAAGGTTAATATATTTGGTTTATGTTTAACAAAAATGTTAATCCCTTATTTTCTTTCCTATTGGTTAGTGGTTGGTTAATGGTCAAGTCTTCTAGATGTACCATTAATGGTGAGGTTGTGAGGAATTTGCCTTGGGATACAAAAGAGGGTTTATCTCTCCTCCCATTGAATGTAGAATTGAATAGGGTATGGAAAAGTGGATGGAATGAATGGGAGTTGGATGAAAAAAATAGAGTTAATAAGATGGAAGAATGGAGGAGGAAATAGTGGAAAATCTTGACTGGTTTTAATGGTAATCATGACAAACTTGGGGACACACAATAGTGCTTGGAAAGAATATAGAGGTTTTTCTATATTTGGCTTCTTGTAGTTTTTTACATTATCAAGTAAGTTGTTTTTATTTTTTTGGTTTTGTTTGTTGACTATGTTAATTGAAAAACATTGATAAGAGGCTACATATGTAGATGGAATTCTTAAGAATTTTGGGTGTATACACAGACCCCATAAATGATATATATATATATATATATATATATATATATATATATATATATATATATATAGCATTGCATATAAACTTACAATGGATATATATGAGATATATGGTTGTTTGGATTGAATCTTTTGGTTTTGATTTATGACTCGAATCTACATGAAGTTATTTTTTTTGCCTTACCTATTATGTGATTTGTCATGGATTTATGGGTTTTATATCAAGAACTATGTCCTTATATAAAAAGGGTGACTACATTTTTATACAAAGTGTTGATTGTGTTTTTATATAAATGTTGATTAGTTTTTATATAAAGATGATTGTTTTCTATTTTGAATAGTGACTACATTTTTAATGGTGATTTTATAGCATGATTTGGTTGTTCTTTTGTGTCAAATCCTTGACTGTGTAACCTATTATGTGTTAGGTAACTTGAAAATTTACCTAAAGTTGAATGGTTTTATCTTTGATTGTGTTTTATGTATAAAGGGTGACTACATTTTTATACATAGGTGATTATCTTTTGTATAAAGATAATTAAATTTTTTTTAAAGGTGAATTCATTAATTATAATGGTAATTATGTTTTTTTTATATGATTGACTATGCTTTTAATTAAATGTTGAACACATGGTATAAATATCTATGTGAGTGTTTTAATTTTCATGTTGCCAGTCATGATGTGATCTAGGTTGCTTCATATGGAATTAGTTATGAATGTTTACCTAATACAAGCTCTCATGTTTATATTAGTGTTTATTTTCATGGTCATTCGGTGACAATTTTTGACTGGTAAATTTGTTAACTTGAACCCTTGTTAAGATGATGGGATCTTCATTTGAGGGTGTTATCTTGAAAGGTTGGCATAATTAGAAGTGACTATGTTATAGTTCATTTTGTGAATTTAAAGGAAATTAAGTTGATTTCCTATTTATAATCATTGGTTATTTTGTTCTCATAGTTGAAATTTATATCTAGTCATGTTTTTTCTTTCAAACAACATTATGCTTTCAACTAGGTTATGAATGCTTTGTTATATCTTGGGTTAACTAAGTTTGTTTTACCAAGTTGTTGAACTTATACACACACACACAGATATACATATAGATATATATACCTCCTGAATGTGAGTCATATTTGACTTTAAAAATAACATTATCATATTTATGTCAAGACTAGGATGTATGAGTTGATTGTGTATGCTTCATCATGGTCTTAAGTTTTGACCCTGGTATTTCATTTGGCTAGGTTATGATTATTATTGGTTTAGATTATGATTACATTGTTTTGGTTTATGAATATACTTTTTTCCTTTGATGGCTACATCATTTTATTAATTATGTTGTTCTTACATCATAGTTTTTGTATATACATATACATATGTGTTTAGTGTGAGTGTGTGTTTACGGATGCATAAAATTACCTTTTGAGTTATGACCATTGGGTCTTATTATGGTATGTATATATTATTGATGGTGTTATTTTGATATTTTTACTAAGTCAATTTAAGTTTTGGAAATAAACTTGGTTGTGTATGAAAATTTGAGCCTGATGCTCTTGAAGGCATGTCTATTTTATTTTATGTTATATTTGAGACTTTGGATTACCTCTGTTAAATGGTAAAAATATATTTAAGAGTATATGGGAGGAGTCTAAATGAGTTTAAATATTTATGTTTAAATAACTAGTTGAGATTAAGCTTATATTTTGTTTTGTGTCACTATTTTTAATTGAATATTTTAAGTTTTTCTTAGATGTTTCGTTACCCGATGGGACGTGTTGATTATTATTATTAGACTAGACCAAAATGACAAATGAGTATATATTGGGGTTCTAGATGGTTAAGGCTGGTGTCAACTTGGATGGGGATCCAAGAAGGATAATTTGAAGGATATTCATAATGGATTAAATTTAATCTATTCTATATCATTTAGTAGTCAATATTAACCTTCCTCACTTCTAATCTATACTACAGATGGATTAATTATTCTCATCTAACCTTGGAATGAATAATTTTGTTTTATGTATTCTTTTATTTCAATATTACTTTTGGTTTGAAATTTGATTTACTAAGAATTCACTTCATGTTTCCAGTTACTACAACCACAATCTTATTGATGGTTGGGGTGGTGAGGGCCACCAATGCTTAGGCTCATAGGACTTGTTGGGCAGGTTTGTCTTGATCAATTCATCCATGTTCAACTCCATGCTTTGATGACTTCACAAATGCATATGATATATGGTAAAAATTTAATTTTTTAATTAGTTTATTTATTTTCTTAGCATTAATATTATGTTAGATAATGTTTAATTACTTAATATAATTGTTAGCATTGACATTGAATTAATTTGTATGTAATCCTTGTTATTGATAATGTGAGCTACTAAATTGTGTTATAAATATATTTATGAATTAAATGGGATTTGAACATTTTATGAGATAAATTAAGTAAAAATTAATATACTCTAGGTACATTGAATTATTAGTTTTTTTAATTTTGCATTGATTTAAAATTCTATTATAATGTTAATTATATCTAAATTGGATTTAATTCTGATATATATATATATATATATATATATATATATATATATATATATATATATATATATATATATATATATATATTCATTTTCATATTAATTATTGATACAAACAAATTAATCTATGAATATTATCTTGAGACTTACTAAGATGTTTACACTAGTTTCTTAATTTTAAAATTTCATTTGAATTAGAATGATGTTAATTACATTATATAGACAATTAGATATAAGTTATGTTTTTAAATCATATCAACTAAGTTTAATAGTTAATTTGACTTATCATATTATGTATATAAATACATAGATTCATATAGATATTTTAGTCATTTTAAAAATGCATAAATTTTTTTAGCTAGTACATGGGAAAAAACAAATGAAATCCATCCTTCTAAACATGCATTTTAGACATACCTGGTTATGTACAAGGTATTATTATACATATTTTTATCAAAAAATTATTAATTTCACTTCTTAAAGACTTGTATGTCACATATATGTAATCTAAAATTTAATAGGTCACTCTTGCATTACATAATAAAAGGAATATTAGTTAACTAAATCTAATGATTTAATCATAGGCATGTATAATTCTTTTTGCTTAGATTAATCATATGATTTAGTAAATGTAATTGAATAAAATTATAATAATGTCACTCTTATGAATCAATTAAAGAATAAGGAAAAGTTATTTATCAATTCCCCTCCATTTGATGATGCATAATTAGATATTTATCATCTATTTTATTGCTAATTTATTTCGTGATGGGTTGTATGTGTCTTACTTTTCCTTACCATAGCTAAGTTTACCCACCTCATTGCCTTAATTACCCAACAGATAAATTTTTAAGAGTTATTTAAGTGGAACATTTTATTTAGGTTCCACTCAAAACTTAGGAGAATTCCATTTTCTTAATGATGAATTATGTGTTTGATCATTATTATTGTATAAAATACTTGCTACCTTCTTCTAATCTAGCTGGATTATAAATGTATTCCTAACATAATGATAAATTTTTCAATTAATTTACTTATATGAAGAGAAATGAATTATTTCCTAATTATTTATCTGAATTAGCTTCACTATTGAGTAATTAAATGAGTTTACTTCTCTTAAAACAAGTAGATAATTAAGGTTTAATAGTTAATGTCTTAAACTATTTTATTCATAATATCACATTAGCTATGCCAATCTAAATTTTTATATGATTTTATTTTCTTAACTACCTATGGAATAATAATGTTGATCATGACTATATCATTAATTCTTATTCTAATAATGACATCCATGGTGGTAAAAAAATGAGGTATGAATTATCAAGTAGTGCAGTGACCTTAAAGGCTATAAGGCATTTATGAATTTTATCAGTAGCATTATATAACCTTGTATTGTAAATTTATTTTCTCTTTATGTGATAATATATATTATGCTATGTGAATGATTAACAATTTTCATGTGTTCAATTGATTTAAGGTTGCTGATTATGTTGGTTGTTTGAGTTATGTAACATGCATTTTAACATAAAATTATGATTAACTTGAATGATAACTTAGGGTAATAAAGTTATCCTTCTTGGTTAAGCTAATGATTTAAATTAACCATCCTTGAGAGGGACTAATACCCACTAAGGACTGTGAGGTATTTACCTATGGTTGAGGACCTATAAATGGTCCTATGCGTAAGTATGAGTGCCACATATGGAACTTAGGTCCTATCATTGTATGTGTACACTGATTCACCCTAAAACCCATAAACCATATAATAAAATAATATGCGTCCCTATAGTACCTTTTTATGTATTTACCTCTAGTTAATTACCTCATTCTACATCCTTTAGTTTTAGTTATATGTATGTGAGTACACTAAAAATTTATCACATGTATTAACAAACATAGTAAGTGAGTCTAACATGCATCCAAAATTTACTCTGATATATAATTCCATTTTTTTTTTGGGTTGTTTCATCTAGTATCAAACTAGTTTTATACACTAGACAACTCTAGGAATGAATATTACTCTTATAATTTTATAATCTACTAAGTTATCACTTGTGATATCTTAGGATGGTTAGAATGTGATCAAGTAGAGGCACCATTCATGGGAATCCTTTTGATGTCAACCTAGGTAGGAAGAGAGGTAGAGGATGAGGAAGGCATCATCATGACTACATCCCCATTCTCAACTAAGAAGAGTTGCCTATAAATAATGTTGATAACAATACCAGGGTACCCAATTCTAAAGTAGTCGATGAGAATCCAACTAACAAACATGAGAAGATCCTCAATGGAATATTGATATCCATTTATACCTTGCAAGGAAATATTGATAACCAAGAACAAAGATTGAACAATCTTGAAGGGATATCCCAAGAGGAAGTTCCCAGATTGGAAATGGGGCAAGTGGAAGGACCTATAATTTAAGAATAAATTTTGACCATTATTGACCCAATCATCAAAGAGATGAATAATCTTCCATCACTTACCTTTTCAAGTGAATAATTAGTTGACACAAATAATGCATGGTTGTTAAACATATAAAATTACTTCAATTTTCATAATATGCCATCTAATGTGAAAGTTAGAGTTATAGCCTATCAGCTAGTAGGACCTACAACTTTATGATGGAATCACCTTTGCGCTATTAAAATATATTATCCTTTGAACCTATCTTGGTCTATTTTTGAGACTTAGTTTCACAAGAGATACCAAAATTCAAGCTATAAAGATTATAAAATTACTAATTTTAAGCTTTTGAAGCAAGAAAACATGTCTATTATTGAGTATGAGAACAAAATTTTGAATTTGTTGTGTCATATGAACTATATACATGACAAAGAAACCAATATTACCAAGTTAAAATTTGAGCTTAAGGAAATATTGATGCATGATGTTAACATGATAAACCCTAGGTCTTTGGTTGTAGTAATATAATCAACCTATAGGGCTGAGAAAAATAAAAGTCTTGCTAAAAGACAAGATGAGTTCAAGTCAAGCAAGCATCAATTTAAAGTAAAGAACCTTTCTCCCATGAAAAAGAACTTCAAAAAATATGATCATAAACACATATTTTAAGGAGACAATAAATTTTTATACAATATTTCTAATCAAAATAGGAATTTCAATCCCCATATATCTTCTAAACCTAGTTATTACAAGAATAGATAACATCAAAATAATCAGCATGCACCTACCATGGGTACTAATACTACTCTAGTGGCATCTTCTAGACTGATTGTTTGTTAAAAATATATAAACAACCACTATAAAAAGTACTATCCTAAACTAAAATTAGGCCAAGCAATGAATCAAGAGTATATGCTGTTATTGGTAATCATAATGCTAACTTGCAAGCCACTCTAATTAAAATCTAGGGTATAATTAATGGTTTTCCCTTGACTATCTCGATTGATTATGGTATAATAGATTTATTTATTTCTCCTTTTTCTAATAATAAATTTAATATTAAAACCATCTTAATAAGAGAAGGTTGGGAAGTTGAGTTTGGTACTAGAAAGAAAGTTCCTATTCTTGAGTGTTTGAAACAAGCAAGATTAGATCTTGGGGTTTTTAAGACCAAGGTGAATCTTTTTCTCATGCCTTTAGGGTCTTATTATCTCATCCTTAAGATGGATTGGATACATGAACATAAATCCACACTTGATTATGTGGGTAAAAGTTTGAAATGCACCAATGACCTTGGCCAAATTTTATAATTACAAGGCATACAAGGGTTTATAAGACATAAAACACTTTCAGTCATATAGCTAAAAAGAGTTGTTAGGAAGGGATGTAAGCTTTATGCAATCTAACTACATGAAATATCCAATGAAAAAGTGTTGGTACTCATAGATTTTCCTATTTTGAGAAAGTTTATGGATGTCTTTCCTGAGAAACTACCTAGTTTACCACCCAAGTGAGAATTTTATTTCTCTATTGACATAATACCTAAATCTACCCCTACTTCCAAAGCACCTTACCACATGAATGCGGTTGATCTATAAGAGTTAAATGTTTAGCTATAATAAATTTTGGACAATGGATGTATCTAACCAAGTGTGTCTCCTTGGGGTGCTTTTGTGGTCTTTGTGAATAAGGATGGTACATTGAGGCTTTGTCTTGATTACCTCATGATAAATAAGGTAACAATTAAAAACTATTATGCTTTACCTAGGATTGATGACTTATTGACCAAACGAACAGTGTTTTAGTATTCTATAAGATTGAAGTGAGATTAGGCTACCATCAACTGAGAATCAAGGAAGAGGACATTCATAAATTACTTTTAAACCCTGTTATGGAAACTATGAGTTCATGGGTTTGCCTTTCAACTTAACAAATGCACTTGTAGCTTTCATGAATCTTATGAACAACATATTTAGAGACTTTTTGGATAAATTTTTGCTATTTTTTCTTGACAACATTCTTATTTATTATAAAATGAGGCTGAGCATGATTAACACCTTTGTCTAATCTTACAAATACTAAGACAACATAAGCTATTTAGAAAATTATCCCAATGTGCATTCTATGAATCTAAAATTCATTACTTAGGACATATTAGTTATAAATAAGGCATTGTTGATGACCCTATGAATATTAAATCTATTCAAGATTGGCTTGGTTCTATCAATGTGCATGAAGTCAGCTGCTTCATGGGTTTGGTTGGTTATTACCAAAATTTTGTTGAAAACTTTTCTAGAGTCGTATATCCCATCACTTCCTTAAAATGTCAAGTAAATACATTTGTGTGGACCCTGTATTATGAAAAATTATTTAATAAGATAAAATACATGCTTACAGCAAAACCTATTATTATCATACTAGACCCAAATGGTAACTTTGAAGTTTGGATTAATGCTTCTAAATAAGGATATGGAGGCATCTTGACTCAAGATGGTAAAGTTGTGGCCTATGAGTCATAGAAATTAAAATATCATGAAAATAACTATCTTATGCATGACATGGAACTTGTTTCCATTATTCATGCACTTAAATAATGGAAACATTTTCTATTGGGAAAGCCTTTCAAGGTGAAATTTTATCATCAAAATCTCGAGTATTTATTCTCTCAAGAATATTTAAATGTATGCCATCATAGGTCGATGGAATTTTTGATAAATTTTGACATGGACATATCATATGTCAAATTCAAAGAGAATTATGTGGTTGATGCACTCAATAGACACACATACCTTGATACCTTATCAATGTTACAAGGAAATTTTAGAAGTGTTATTTTAAAATAGTATATTGTTGATGTATTATACCATGATATAAAAGGAGGCTTGAATGATAAGCCTATAGAAAAAAAGGTTTATTGAATTTTATGCTACAACAGATGGCCTGATAAGGAATATATGTAGAATTTATGTACCTAGTTTGGGTGACTTGAGAAATTATATGGTTAAATAAGTGCATACAACTTATTATGCTCATATAAGGGTTACAAAAATAATGCATGAGCTAAAAAATATCTATTTTTGGCTTGTAATGAAGCATGATGTCACTAAATTTTTAGTGAAATGCTTAGAATACTAGCAAGTCAAAGTCGAGCATTACCATCTAAGAGGGTTATTTTAATCTCATGATATTACAAGAGATAATTGGGTTATATTCTCACTTGATATTATTCTAGGGATGTCAAAATCATGTAGAAAACATGATACAATCCTTGTATTCATTAATAAAGCCACTAAAATTAGCCACTTTATTACTAAAAACTTAACAAATGACACTTATATGTTTATATAATGCTTTTTGAAGGAAGTATTTAGACTCATGGTATACTTGAAGTGATCATATCTGATCAAGACAAATTATTTCCTTAAAATTTTGGTGTACATTAACTAGAACCTTTGGAACAAAGTTGAATTTTAATTCTTCATATCATTTAGAAATGGATGGGCAAACAAAATGGCTCTACCAAGTGGTTTAAGATATGTTTTGCATGTATGTAATGGGAAATCAAACAAAATAGGATTATTAACTCCACATGGTTGAATTTTCATATAATAGCTCTTACCATCTAGCTATTAAGATGGCTCTATTTGAAGCTTTATATAGGTGTAAGTACATAACAACTCTTGGTTGAGATAACTTGGAAAATAGAGTTGTTGGACCTAAGTTACTATTGGAATATGATAGGTAGATGGAATTAATAAGATAAAATTTGAAAACAATTTCTAACAAGTAAAAAGAGCTATGTAGATCAAAAGAGAACCCCACTTGATTTCACTGTGGGAGACAAAGTTTTTATATGTGTTAGACCATTAAAAAGTTATATTGATTCTATCAAGGATTCCAAGTTAGAACCACATTTTGTTAGGCCTTTTAGAATTTTGGAAAATATTATCCCTATTACTTACCATTTATCACTTCCTCTTTTTCTATCAAAGATTCACAATGTTTTTCATGTTGCTTTGCTAAGAGAGTATCTACTTGATCAATCTCATGTTTTAGATTGGGCTCATTTACAAGTTATGGAAGATGAAAAGATTCAGTTGGATTTAGTGAGAATCCTAGACCATTACAATGTTAAGCTATGTAATAGAGACATATAGTAGGTTTCAGTGCAATGGGACCCTCTAATCATAAGGAACACTACATGGGAAGATGCTCATATTTTCATGTAAAATTATGCATGGATTTTTGACTAAGTCACTGGGATGGCTTCCTTTCAAGAGGGGGAGGATGTTATGATACCACATTTTCATAATCTATATTATTGTTATGACATTGATACTATGTTATTAAACTAATTATTAACTATTATTTAGTTAGATTTTATGTGGTACTAGTTGTAGAAGTGTTGGGTTGTGTGCTTAATTTTTTACTTAAATGATTTTATGGACCTATTAATGTAGTTGATGATATTATAAATTTGTATTAAATTATCAATTGCCAATATGGTGAGATTAATGTCCTTTTTGGTGGTTTCAAATTCTATCTATGAGCTAGGTAGATGTTAGAGGTTGTACTTTCAAAACTGAATGAATTCTAAGAATTTCAGACATTTTCGACATGTATACTTATTTGATGTTTTTATATCATTTAGACATCTTGATTGGTATTTATGATTTTTGGCTACAGTCCTTGTACTTTTGGTTATTGCTATACATTACCTTGTCACTTTTATTTACCTTGCCTGATGTCATTATTTTCAATTATGTGTTTTAAGGCCACCATATTTAAACTCCACCTAGTGCTAAACTCTATTTTTATTCCTCTCATGTAGACTTATATTCATTATACATCCCCTTTTTGACCCTATTTACCTATATAGACTCATTACCTCAACACCTCACCCCCTTTGATTAAACATTCACCCTACTAAATAAATTATACTAAGGTGGTGGCATACTATATTAATGACTTGTTTATAATGTTATTATCCTTAGTATTAAACTTGGTTTAATCAATTGCTTTTAAATAATGTGATAATCGACTTAGGTCAATGATGTATTAGATTTTGTTTTAATACCATTTATTAAGGTGGGTGGTATGGACAATAAGAGGTTATAATGTTAATCTATTTGTTTTATGTTTAACACTAAGGTTAATCTATAATCTACTTTCCTATTGGTTAGTGGTTGGGTAATGGTTAACTCTTCTAGGCATGCCATTAATGGAGAGGTTGATGGGGGATTTACCTTGGGATATAGAGGAGGGTTTTTCTCTCTTCCCATTTAATGTATAATTGAATACGATATGGGAAATTAGATGGAAGGAATGTGAGTTGGATGATAAATAGAGGGAATTAGGAAGATGGAAGAATGGAGGAGAAAATAGTGGGAAACTTGGATGGTTTTAATGGTGACCATGACAAAATTGGGGACACATAGCAATGCTTGGAAAGAATATAGAGGTTTTTATCTATTTGGCTTCTTAGAGTTTTTTGTATTATCAAGTAGGTTATTTTTTGTTTTATTTTTTGACTGTGTTAATTATACAATAATGCTAAGAGGCTTCATATGCATCCAAAAGTCTTAAGACTTTTGGGTGCATATGTAGACCCCATAAATGATATATAGATATATAACATTACATATAGACTTGTAATATATATATATATATATGGTTTGAATCCTTTGGTTTTAATTTATTATTAGACTTTGTATATAGTTTTTTCATTGGCTTCCATGTTATGTGACTTGCAGTGGCTTTATGGGTTTCATATCAAGAATTATGTTTTTATATAAAAACGGTGATTGCATTTTTATACAAAGTGTTGATTGTATTTTTATTTTAATGTTGATGGGTTTTTATATAAATATGACTATGTTATATTTTTAAGAGAGACTACATTTTTAATGGTGACTGCATAACATGATTTGGTTATTCTTTTGTGTTGAATCCTTGACTATATAACCTATTACGTGTCTGGTGACTCAAACATTTACATAAGGCTAAATGCTTTTATCTTTGACTATGTTTTATGTATAAAAGGTGACTACATTTTTATACATACATTAGTATTATTGTATAAAGGTGACTATATTTGTTTTAAAGGTGAATGTGTTTACTATAATGGTGATTTCATTTGTTATATGAGTGACTATGCTTTTAATTAAATGGTGACTATGTGTCATAATTATCTATGTGAGTATTTTAACTTTCATGTTGTTATTCATGATGTGATCTAGGTTGCTTTGTATAGAATTAATTTTGAAAATTTACCTAATACAATATCTCATTTTTCCATTAGTGTTAGTTTTCATGGCCATTTGGTTCCAAGTTTAGACTACAAAATTTGTTAACTCAAACCCTTGTCAAGATGATGGGATATTCATTTGACTATATTATCTTGCAACATTGGTGGAATTAGAAGTTCCTATGTTATATTTTATTTTGTGAATTTAAATTAAATTAAGTTTCTTGCCTTTTTATAATAATTGGTTGTTTCATTTTCTTAGTTTATAGTTATATGTGGTTGGATTTATTCTTCTAAATGGCATTATGTTTTCAACTTGGTTATGAATACTCTGTTATATCTTGGGTTGACTAAGTTATTTGTTTCACCAAGATATTGAACTTGTACATGTGTGTGTGTGTACACACACACACACATACACATACATACATACATACATGCTTCACCTTGGTCTTAATTTTCAACCTTGGTATTTCATTTAGCTAGGTTACTATTATTATTGGTTTGGTTTATGACTAAATTATTTTGTTTTATGATTATATTATTTTCCTTTTATGGCTACATAATAATATTAACTGTGTTATTCTTACACCATAGCTATGGTAAATACATATGGATGTCTATTGACTTTGAGTGTGTGTGTTTATGGATGCATAAAGTTACCCTTTGAGTTATGACCATTGGGTGTTATAATAGTATGGATATATTATTAATGGTGTCATTTTGATATTTTGACTAATTTGATTTAGGTTTTGGAAACAAACTTGGTTGTATATGAAAATCTAAGCTCGTTTCTCTTGAAGGTAAGTCTATTTGATTTTCTATTGTACTTGAGACTTTAGATTACCTCTATTAAATGGTATAAAAATATCTAAGAGAGTATGGAAGGATTATAATGGAGTTTAAGTGTTTGTGTTTAAATAACTAGTTGTGATTGAGCTTATATTCTATTTTATGTCATTGTTTTTAATTGAATATTTATGTTTTACTTGGATGTTTAGTTACTTGATGGGATGTGTTGATTATCATTCTTAGACTAGACCTAAATAATAAATGAGTATATATTGGGGGTCTAGATGGTTAAGGCTAGCTATAACTTGGATGGAGATCTAAGAAGGATAATTCAAAGCATATATATATATATATATATATATATATATATATATATATATATATATATATATATATATAATTTAATTCATTCAATAGCTGAGATTAACCTTTCCCACTTCTGATATATATTACAGATGGATTATCTATTTCCATGTCACCTCAAAATGATATAGTTATGTTTCATGTATTATTATTTTTATGTCTTTTGGTTTGGAATCCAATTTTCTGAAAATTTACTTCATGTTCCCAGTTACCACAACCACCATCCTGCTGATGGTTAGGGTGATAAGGTCCACCAATGGTTAGACTCATAAGGCTAGTTGATTGGGTTTGTCTTGATTAGTTCATCCATGTTTGAATCATGTTTTTATGACTTTGCACATGCATATGAAAGATGGTAACAATTTAATTTGTTAATTATTTGATATATTTTGTTAGTATTAATATTATGTTAGATAGTGTTTAATTGGTTAATATAGTTGTTAGCATTGACATTGAATTAATTAGTATGTAATCCTTGTTATTGATCATGTCAGCTACTAACTTGTGTTATGAATATATTCTTAAATTAAATGGGAGTTGAACATTGTATGAGGTAAATTGGATAAAAATTAATATACTCTAGGTACATTGAATTATTATTTATGTTTTTAATTTTACGTTGATATAGCATTCTTTTATAATGTTAGTTATATCCAATTTGGATTTAATTCTAATCTATCATTATATATATATATATATATATATATATATATATATATATATATTCATTGTCATATTAGTTTTGATACAAATAAATTAATCTAAGAGTATTATCTTAGGATGTACTTAGAAATTTACACTAATTTATCAATACTGAAATTCCATTTGAATTAAAATGATTTTAATTAGATTATATAGACAATTAGATATAAGTGATGTTGTTGACTCATATTGACTATGGTTAATAGTTAATTTGACTTATCACTTTATGTATACAAATACATAGATTCATGTGGATCTCTTACTCATTTTAGAAATGCATAAACTTTTTTTAGTTTATACATGGGGAAAAACAAACAAAATCCCTCCTAAACATGCATTTCAGACATACTTGGTTGCATGTAAGGTATGTACTCTGTATATGTTGATATGAAAATTATTACTTTAATTTATTAAATAAATGTATGTCTCATATATGCAATCTAAAATTTAGTAGGTAACTCTTGCATTACATAATAGATGAAATAATAGTTAAATAAATATCATGATTTAATCATAGGCATGTGTAATGTTTTTGCGTAGATTAATCATATGATTAAGTAAAGAAACTTGAATTAAATTATAATAATGTCACTCTTATGAATACAATGAAATAACATGATCAATTTATTTATAAATTATACTCCATTCGATGATGTATAATTATATAATTATCATCTACTTACTTGCTTTCATGATGGGTTGTACGTGTCTTACTTTTTCTTTCAATAGTTGAGCTTACCCACCTCATTGCCCTAGCTTTCCAATAGATAAATTTTTAAGAGTTACTTAAGTGGAACATTTTATTTGGATTCCACTTAACTTAAAAATTAGATGAATTTTGTTTTTTTTATGATTATGAATTCTGTACTGGATCATTGATGTTGTATAAAACACTTTTTGCCTTCTTCTAGTCTAGCTAGATTATATATTTATTCCTAACATAATGATAAATTTAGGCATTGATTAAAATTTATGAAAATAAATAAATTATTTCCTAATTATTTATATGATTGGCTTCACTATTAATTAATTACATGAGTTTACTTGTATTAAAACAAGTAGATAATTAAGGTGTAATAGTTAATGTCTTAAACTCTTTTATTCATAATATCACAATGTCTATGCCAATCTAAAAGGTTATATGATTTAATTTTATTAATTGATTATGGAATAATATTTTTTATCATGATTATATCATTAATAATTATTATATTAATGGTATCCATTTTGATAAGTGATTTATGTATGAATTATACAAGTAGTACAGTGAACTTAAAGGCTATAAGGCATTTATGACATTAGTTTATAACACTATATAACCTTTTCCTATAAATATATTTTATCTTTATGTGATAATATATATTATATTGTGTGAATGATTAAAATTTTTCATATGTTTAATTTATATTTGATATTTGATCATGTTATTTGTTTGAGTTATGTATCATGCATTTTACCATAAATCTATGATTAACCTAAATGATAAATTAGGGTAATAGAGTTATCCTTCTAGATTAAACTAATATTTTAACTTAACCATCCTTGAGTGGGATTGAAACACACTAAGTATATTGAGGTATTTACCTAGGGTTAAGGACCTAGAAACTATCTTATGTGGAAGTACGAGTGCCACATATGGCACTTGCGTCCTATTTATATATGCATACATTGATATGCCTTAAACCCCATAAACTATCTGATAGAATAATATGCTTCCCCATAATACCTTTTATATGTTTTTACCTCTAGATAATTACCTGATTTCACCTCCTTTAGTTCTAATTGTGCATAAATGATTGTGCTTAATGTTTATTTCTTGCATTAGTAAGAGAAGTAAGTAGGTCTAACATGCATCCAAAATGTACTATAATATACAATTCCAATTTTTTTTAGGGGGATGATTGTTTCAATAGAAATGAATTAGATAGAGATAATGATGATAAGGAAGGATCCAATGATACAAAAGATAGGTTGGACATCTTGGCACTCAAATCTATGGGATTCCATAAGTATGCATCTAATTTAAAAGTCCTACCTTGCATAGACTTAGTTTGCCAAATGTTTCTTCAATCTAGGTGTGTTTCCAATATGATTAAGAATTTTAATTTGGGTCATGACATTCCTTTCATAGTCAGGGTAGTATTTTAAGATTATTATGACCTGCCTAGACTAGAGATTATTTAAAATCAAGAAACTATCACCCAATGACTTAACACACATAACATTATATAAGTTTTAAGATAATGGGTAGAGAAAAAGGGGATGTTTGTATGAAAATATATGATAATCCAAATCCCCATCACCTAATTTAGGAAAGGAGTGAGGATGGGATGGATATGATGAATAGGTTACATGGGGCTGAGAACATAGGCCACATAGACTAAAAGTGGGTTCTACTTCTATATATGATAATAGATGATGCCAAGACTCCCCTATGGGGAAAAATAATATTATACAACTTGGAAACCTATATTATTAATATTATGGCCAACTAAGGGGATCATTTTTATATGATGTCCTACCTAGTGAAGGCCATATGTGTAACTAAGAAGTTCTTGAAATTAACCAATTGTGATCCAAAACTAAATTTGACCATTTCACATATGTTATACAAGGCAAAAATATAAAAATAAAAGTAGGAGATGAGGTCAATTATCAAGAATTTATATATAATATTATATAGGTCCATCTATGAGAGGCCAATGCCTAGGTTATTAGAATAAATTAGAACAACCTTAAGAACATTGGGAGACTATTAGTACAATCTAGAATTGAAAGTGATAAGGGTAGTAGGAATTAAGATAACCCCATTTAGGTTACCTACCACATTACCAAACTAGTTGGATGAATAGTAAATTTCCTTTAAGCTACTTATAGGACTGGATGGGTTGTGGATGAATAAGAATAAATGATTAGTTCATCCTTACCTATCTAACATTGGCTAGTTTAAAATTGAAAACTAGAACTCAATAATTATTTATACTAAGGAAAGACACTCATTTGACTAAGAGAGAGAGATAGCAATAAATAATGGGACCCTAAAAATTTATCTTTTAAATACTACATCAAGTATAGGGAAACTCTAAACATCACCTACCATCATGAACTTGAAGATGAGAACAAGTTAAACATCAATATAGGTAATGACACAAAGGTGAAGTAGAGATTAAAGGGTGTCAATATCCAACAAGTGAAGGGGAGGTTAGAAGATGCAAGTTTTTCTAAGGTTTTCAAACCTCAGGGTGCTCAATAAGGAACATCAACATCCATAGTCCATGTTGTTAGTACTAAGGAAGAATTGTTGGCTGACCCTCAACTTAGTTGAAGGATATTAACAGTATTGTCTCCTAGTTTGGAACGGGGGGAGATAATAAAAAATAACATATTGAGCACACTTTTATTTCTATAGAAACATCTAGTGTCCCATCCTAGGCATAAAATACTACCTCAGTGTAGGCAACACCTTCAGTGGAGTTCATAGTTACACCTACTCCAACACTAGTAGTTTCAGCATTAGGGTCGCCTCCCCTAATTATTGTTAGAGAATAACTACATATAATCGGTTGAGTACAAGTTCATTTACCTCTTTCATTCTTATATAACAAAATCATGAGCATAATTAGTGAACCCATAAATATAGACCATATGAACCCCTTACCCTACTAGCCCCTCACTAGACTTGTAATTAGGCCTATGATTATGCCTTTTCCCATTGTCAACCCTTTCATCATATCCTCCACTTCTAATGTCTTTGTGATGGCCAATTTGTCTCTAATTTTCTTGGGCATATGCCTAAGTTGGGTCCATAATTACTAAAAAAAGGGCCCAATATTATCATCTCCTAAGTTCCTCTATTCCCAACTAGTGCTTTAGTTAGCACCTATTCTTCTTCATCCTCAAGAATGACACTTCCCACTTCATCCCCCAATTTTACATGTGTCTTAGTCACATCCATATATTCTTCCCAAACATCTATCTTCTAGGGATTAACATTAACTTATCAATTGCCCAAATCTATACAGTGTCTGAGTGGTTCTTCAAATAGATCATGGATAAATAAAATGTAAATAGTTATAATGGAGAAACAATATTTGGTCATAGTGGACCCTTCATAAAAATTGGAATTTGATAAGAATGGTGAAGAAATGAAGAGATTGACCAAGAGAGAGGTCACCCATCTAGACCAAATAATTGTATATGAATTAGAGGAGACTCTATTTAAGCTGACTAAGATGAAGAGAGTTAGGCCTGTCCAACATAAATATTATGAAGAGGACCCCCTCTTGGCTTTAAATACATATGTTGATGTAGCTAATGAATTAGTAAATGGAATGTAACAAAGAACAACTCACCTAGAATAGAAACACAAATCCACATTGTTAGAGGAGACCATAAATAAGGTGGAATGGGTTATGGAAGTAATGTTTGATACATTAAATACCTTGGCCTAGTACAAGCTAAAAGGAGATGGAATATACAATAAGATTATCAAGGTAGAAGGTGCATATGGGGCATATGATAGTAAGATAATCAACTTGGTAAAGTTGACTATAATGAGTTTTTTTCAAGATTTGAACTTGATCCCCTTAGAGGATTTGAGAAATAATCAATCCTATATATTTAAAATAATGAAAGATTTGAATAAGTAGATTGTTGAAATAAGATCCTTATGCTAGTCTCTTACCCAATAAGGTGATAGAGTCAACTCTATTTAAATAGGCTAAGATCATGCACCTTGACAATAAGGATGGTTCCATTATTAATAAGGATGCCTTCAGAGCCCAATTGTAAAACTTTATTGTAAATTTTATAAAGTAAGAAATTACCAGAGGAGTGAATTTTAGGTAAGAGATGGTAGATTTGGTAGTATTTACTAATTATATAATTGAAAAGGCTATGTAAATCAATGAGGATGTAGGCGATCTCTTGAGAAAACATGATGTAGTGGTAAGACTTACCATCAAATTACTAAAAGAACTAATTATTAATTTGAAGTTAATTGATAGTGATTATAAGATATGTTATAAAGCTTGGAGAGGGTAGATAGAATTTGGGAAATAAGTAGGTAGAAGGCCACAAATAGTCACTATAGGATCTCCTTCCTCCTCAACCCATCTCAAAATATTTTCTTCCTTAGCCATCCTAGGAGGTACTCCTTCAGCTTTTATGGGTTCATATTCATATTCTTCTCCACTAAGAGCTTCATCATCGACCACAACAATAGGATCTCAACCCAACACCTCAGGAGTGAGATAACCATCTATTGGGATTTCTCTTGATAAATATCATGCCCTAATTCCCTTAAATTCATTTTAAAATATTCCCCTTTTTGAATAGGGAATACTATTTAGTTTTAAGACATAATAAACATTGTCCACTAACATATATCATATATTCAGTTCCCTTGTAATTGTCTTAGGCATTAGAAGGACTATATATAGGGGACATCCCCCTTAATTATACTTTATAATGGAATTTTGTGAAATTAATGCAAAGAGAAAGAATAATTCTTGTAATTTGATCATTGTTTCATTATTTTTATATTTTCTTGTTTATGAAGCATTTCAAACAACACATGATTTCATTTTCTCATTGGTTAAATATGATAGTAGTGTTTTGAATGCATCTCGATAGTTTGTGATTTTTTCTATGCTAATAAATTTTGTATATGTATGCTATGTTTTATTCTACTCTTCAAAGAAATTTTCTTAAGGAAATTTTTTGTAGGTGGCTATTTTAAAGCATAATTATAGATATATGTATTATATTTACCCTAGAGTCCTAATTGAATCTATGATATTCTGAGTCTAGCACTAGGATCTCGTAAATGTTAGTTTTATTTTCACTATTGTTAGAAGAAACTAAAGAAGATCTATTGATATTTGTTGTTTGTAATTAAACCTTCTTTTTTCTCTACCTTTATTCCTTTTTGAAATTTTTTTGAACATTAATAACTTTAGATTAATTTTCACTATAAATATCCAGTTGTTTGTTTGATGTTTGGGCATAAATTGGCAAAGTATAAAGAAATTTTGCATCATAACAACACAAAGAAATTTCAGACAGATTATGTCACTAGTAAGTTTCAATTGTCCCTAAATTAGGATCTAATTGTATACTAAATGTGGTGTCCACATAATCATTCCATCAATACTGAATTAAGTCCTAAGGTCTTCCAGTACCTACACTACAAACTAAGAAATATTGTTCTACTATTCATATTATATTCTTGACATAGATATACATCAATAAGAGGGGAAGTTGGTGATATAAATAATGACTCCTTATTTTTTTTGAGTAAAATTATAGTATATTTCATTTGAAATATATCATAATTTATTTAAATACAAAAAAATGAGGATAAACACTATGATTTCTTTTGATCTTCTGTAAAATCTTTGAAACATTTGAAAGATCCCTGTGAAAAGTGTTTATTCTAAAATATCCTTGAAATACTGACATAGTCTAAAGATATTTTGGAATTACCCTTCTAATCTATTTAAATTTAATCTAAAGACATTAAATATAGGCATTCCATTGAATTCTTTAGGTAGATCAAGTTCTATTTCATTTATATTCACAAAATTTTGCATGATCTAAATAGAGAACTTTTGGTCTATGACAAATAAGTGTAGAGATTAGTTTCTAAGTAGATTATTCTATGAAATATCATTGATTTAAGGCCTTAGAGGTATATATTGAGTATGTTGACATAGAATTAATATATTATTTGAAAACAATTCACTCTAAGACACTTTTATAGGCTTAATACACTAAAGGTTACTTAAAACATCTTGTTTAGCATTGATCTTTATAGGTTAAACCAATGTTTTGACAAAGGTTTGTGTAATCTTCAAATCTTTGAAAGACCTAGATCAAAGAAAGTAAATTAGGACCACTCTACTTAATTATGGAAATTTACATGGGGTTTCTTTATGTTAATTTGGTTGATCTTTACCTTCCTTATAAATATTTGATGAACCTTTATAGTATTGTGAATTTCTTACATAGATTCTTTGCTTAGCATCCTAGAGTTGCCTAAGATCAAGACTAGATCTCACTCTACAATTAGAGTGCCCCTTGTATCTTTAGAAACCCATTGCAATGATAGAACTAATAAATGGAGATGTAGGAAATCTAAATCCCACCCTACCTCTCTAATAAGCCAACATCCACATCCTCTATTTTACATATGACTCATCATGGCATGTTTAGGAGGATATTCCATAAATGTGCCTAGACTTGTGCATGATTTATTAGAAACACTGAAAAATACCCTACTCTTCAATCCATCTAGGGGTATAACTATCAAATAGCATATCAAGTCATTCAAGGTAGATTTTAGGTGTTTAAATGCCATCCATGAAGACGTACCTTGTAGACTCTTCCCATTTACCTTTAAGGAAGCTTAATATGATTGGTTCCTCAATTTACTAGAGGATTCCATGATAGGGTGAGACCAATTGAATAATATCTTAAATTCATAATTTAGAAGGGTAATTATCCCTAAGATCATTTACCAATAGTCCACCATCCTTAAGTGAGACTAGAGTGAGCTCATAGGAACCTTTAATGCCAATTTATAAAAGATGTATAGCCTCACCACAAATTCTTATTAGCCTACAAATGACCTAGCACTTGAAATTTACAAGAATGTCTTAGACCTAATGATAATTGTTTTTTTTGCATAGGGTTGTAAACATCAATATACTTTCACATGCCTATGTAAAGGTTATACAAATTAATAAGCAAACTCACCTACAGGGGCATCCTATCATTGCTAATCCAAACATCAACCCATCTTTGCCTAGTTTGAATCTAGTTCTAGATGAAAATTAGAATATGTCTACATTAAATCATATTCCTAGCGTCAATTAATTTCCATTGAGTCATGCATCTCCTAGTCAACAACTAGGATTCTTAAACTAGACTATTGTTGGGATCATCCCCAAAAAAATAGTCAAGATCTTTTCCCTATTAAAAAATCTAACACCAAAAGTGTTGTCCAAAACCCACTCTATAACACTAATCTAACTCCTTAAAGGGAGATTTGGAATCAATTCAAAGAATGGTTCAAAAACTAGGTGGTGATTTTTTGAATTTATAAAGGCAAATGGGAAACATGGGGGGAAGGTTATAATATAAATTACACCTTTAAAAATTACAATAGACCTTTCAACTTGTCTAATAATAATAATAAACCCCTAGCTAATAAGATGCCTAACATAAATATATACTAATTGGCGTTGCTCAATTGGTGTAGGGTCCATAACATGGACCAACATAGAGAGTTATACTACATAAAATTTTGTAATACCTTCAAATTGTTTTGAGGTGAGTTGAAAATTTATGATGTTTTCCTAGATAATCAAGGAAATATTGGTGATTATATAAATATGAGAGAACTTGACAATAGGTACAACACTACTGAAATGGCCCTCATGGTCAAAAAGTATGAGTTTATTAACCAATAAGAAAATGATCCTAAAAGTAACATAAATGAGATCCATGCTTTCAAAAAATACCCAAAAGGCAATTATGACTTGAGAAATATAAATGAAGGGAACTTGCAATGAATTCCACACCACCCATCAAAGTTGACACACCCCTAGATCATAACATTAATAATGATCCTCCTCCTCCTAATTGTATCTTTTATGTAACTAAAGGTAAATTTTTATGACATATAATCATGAAGGATGGTATGGATATTAACCTAACCAAATTAATTTTATCTTTAATGTTGATTTTCTCAATAGTAAAAAAGAGTTAAAATCATTTTTCAAAAAATTAAATTTGTATGTAAATTCATTTTAGGTTTTGCCAAAATTACCAAACCCTTGAATGACATCTTAAAAAGGGACATGAAGATTGATTGGATGGCTAAGGCTAGGAAATATTTCCAAGACATCAAAGAATCCATAGTAAAATCACCCATGTTGATTATCCTATATTTTGGTAAAGATTTCTACCTTATTATTTTGGTTCTAACCACACGATTATTGTCATCTTAATGTAAAGAGTAGATGACAAATGAAATCTAGTTTCCTTCATCATTATGAACCTAAAATATGATAAATTAAGGTAACCAATCCTAGATAAATAATCATATGCCATGGTAAAGGTTATGACTAAGTTTATATATTACATCCTCTAAACTAAAACTCGTGCCATCATACTTGACCCTACAATTAACTTATTGTTAATAAAAATGAGATAGGGGAAAGACCAAGAAAATGGATGACTAAGCTCTAATAATATGATATAGATATAAATTTGGCCAAGATTGTATGGGGCCAAGGTTCATTTTAGTTAATTTCCAAGACTGATCCTTGGATTGATGTTTTACATGTAGAAGTAACCCAAGTCTCAAGTGAAGAATGGTATAAAGACATTGTCTATTACCTATTGAATGAAACTTCCTCCTCATAATTTCAAAGAGATCAAATAAGAGAAATCAAGCTCAAAATTTTAGACTTCATGATCAAAAGAGTAGTACTCCATATAAAAACACTATGAAGGAATCTATTTGAGATTCATCTCAAAGAAGGAAGCTAAAAACATACTGAGTAACTTCCATGATAAATTGGGAAGTAGGCATCCTTAAGGAAAAACCACTATACACAAAATAATTAAATTAGGCTATTATTATCTAATAATGTTCAGTGATACACCTACTCACATTTAATCATGTCATCAATGTCAAGTGATTGACAATAAGTAAGTAAGGGTATCCATGCCTTTACAAATAGTAATTGAAATTAGGAAATTTACATAATAGGGATTATACTTCATTGAATTCATCAATCCTAACTATTTAGTGGGATATAAATTAATGCTAATAGCCGTTGACTATTATACTAGGTGCACTGAATCAATTTCGAATAATAATCTCATGGCAGTTGATGTTATTAAATTCCTAGAGGAGAACATTACAACTAGTTTTGGGACTCCTTTGTCTTTGGTATGTGATAATGGTATAGATTCATAATCCACAAATTTGCATAATAGGCCTATGACAAAGAGATTATTTTTAAGTTTTCCTCAAATCACTATTTACAAGTAAATGGTGTTCTAAAATTGATAAATAAAAACTTGATGAATGCAATAAAAAATATAATAGATAAAAGTCCAAGGGAGTGGTATCAATAGATTAAAAAATTCTCTCTAAGTATATCAAACTAGATATAAGCAAGATTTAAATTCATATCTATTTTTATTAATGTATGGGAAGTAATCAATATTTCACACTACATTGAAACTACATACTTATGATTTCATGGCTAAATATATGGATGATGATGAAAGAATTTAGTTGATAATATTGAATATCATCTAGATGGAAGATGTCAAAGACGAAACCCCCAAAAATTTGAGCAAACATCAAGATGTAGTCAAAAAGTGGTTTGTTAAAAGGTCTAAAATCAAGATGTTTCAAATTTTAGACTTGGTCTTACTATGGGAAAAATTCCATGAGAAAAAAGGCCAACATGATAAATTCATGTCCCTTTAGATCAGGTCATATAATATTATAGAGATATTGGGTGATAATGCATTTAGAATGAAAAACTTAAAAGGACATGACCGAACCCTATTGGTGAATGGACAATACTTGAATCACTACTTCTTGATTTCCCCTTACACCCTTACCAAAGGAATGCGATTTGGTTTAGTGTAGCAATAGGTAGGGTTAGATTAGTTTACTTTATGCTTTTCTTTCTTGTTGTGTGTTTTCTTTCAATTCTTTTCTTTCCTTAGAGTAGTCATTGTGTATTATAGCTTAATAATAAGCCCTCTAGGCAAGGTCTCAAGTTTTTCTTACATTTATCCAAAGCTATCAAATTTAAATCATTAAGGGGTAAAACCCATTTACATCCCAATAGATGGTTTTCCAAAGTGAGAAACTACAATCCATTTTGGTTTAGAGGATTGGAAGTATCTAATTTTAAAGTTACCATTTTAAGGAGTTTATGATTTTATTATGATTATAATCTAGTTAACTAGATGAAGGTCTAAATTTTTTGAATGTCTATACATATTGACACTTAATCTCACATCATAATTTTACCTGGGTAGAACTTAGTCACTAAAAGCAAATGGTTCTTAAGCAAAAGTTATATAATTCCTTAAAACCTAGATAAAAAACTAGTTCCCAACCTATGAAGGTTTATAAAAATAGAATAATAAAAAACATGTTTATTAAGTTGAAATAGACTTAACACTATAATCTATATTCATTTCAAGATGATTCAGGTAATCTCCACTGGGTCTATGGACACCTAATTAGTAGTGGAACAAGGCTAAGAGTGGATCTAAAGGTATCCCTATTAGGGCTATGGACACTTGACTAGTAGTGGAACAAGGCCTAGCATGAATCCAAAGGTATTTCTATCAGGGCTATAAATACCTAGCTGGCAGTAGATCAATACTCAATCCATCACCTTTAAAACTAATAATAACTATATATATCTAAAAAAGCTTGCCTAGAACTTATGTTCAAAGCCATAAAGTTTGAAGCCACTAATTTTTAAACCCAAAGCCATGTTGGTCAATCAATTCATGTATGAATGGTTTTAAAATTTTTAGTATTTAATCCTTTAGGTGATTTTTTTTAATTTTTAGATAACCAATTACAACAATTGTTACATATGTCAATAGCTAATTACTTAATGATTACAATCTAAACTAGGATATCTGAATTCTAAGATATTTCTATGTTTCTCATAGAGGTCACCATTTACTAAGGTCAACATGACCCATTTTTATAAAAAATGGGGACCCTATAAATTTTTAGGTCATTCACCCGGGGGTATACCTTAAAATTTAATCCACAAGATTAAAAACCATTTATATGACTTAAAAGGTTTAAAATTCATGTTGGTCTATGACAAAAATTAATGAGCACCTTTTTAAATGTTTCATTAATGTTTAGTTCATTGGTTTTCTAATGATCTAGATTGTTTAAAAGTGATATTACAAGGGGTTACAATTCAAAAATCCAAGGTAAGATCCCTAAGACCCAATCAAAATTACTTAATTAAGGTTTCTAAATCATGGTATTACTTTGGTTATGCCAAAAATCATATTTAATACTATGATGTACCTTAATTTTAAGTTTTATATTAGACTTTAAGTCATATTTTGTACTTGAAGTTTATAAAATTTAGACTTGCCCCTTTTCTTTTATCACATAATTTGTTAACTTTCACATTCTTCCCTTTATGCAAGAACCTAGTGCCAACTCAACTTAAATTGACACACAGTAGTATTGAATGCATTATACACTCAATCATATAAATTTAAGGGCTTCATCGCATACATTTTAGATTTTTTAAAATAGTTTTGACCTAGTGACCCAATCAGGGCACACTAGCTAGCACTCAGTCAAAACATTTGAAGTTCAAAGAGAAGTTACAAAAAGATATGCAACCCATTGATCCATTCACAATGTGCCACTTGGCACTTAACCATGATCTTATAAGGATCCTATTATTTTCTCAAGTCTCATAACCTATATACCCAAAAGGAATGTGCCACTTGTCATTCAATCATTGTGTTTCAGCCTATAAAGGAGTTATAACTCAATCAAGACATGCCACTTGGTGCCCAATCACATTCTTTCAAGACCTTGAATATTTTTTAGGAGTCTTGCGATAAAGTGACCCAATAACATCATTATACTTGGTACAATTTTTCACCCTTCACACCCCCACATTGAGCATATAAATTTAAATTTCAACAATACTACAAGTACACAAAAAAGTGAAACTGAGAAACTAATCACTTAAATCTTGGATAGCTAAAAGCCATGTAGAATCCACCTGACATCTAGTTAAACTGGTCTAATAACATGTGTACCTCTTATCTCATGGTAATGATAGGATCAAAGGGCCAATACATGCAACATTAAAGAAGAGAGACCCAATTAGAAGGTGACACTTGTTATAATATTATGTAATCCCACCAAATAGTTTAATATTCAAAATAAAAAGCTGAAGCACATGAAAAGGCACAATGTTTTAAACACATGTCAAGTATGGTGCCTAGGTGACACAGATATCCATAAATCACTAATTTTTTGTTTAAATTAAATGCTGATGGGGATAATTTTAGTAGTACAAATCCAAGTCACCTCAAGGGAAACATCAAACCTATAATGAAAGGCCATGTGGACAAGGCAAAATCAGTGATTGGTTGACTTCTCAAAGTGGATTTTTGAAGTTATTAAAGTAAAACTAAAGAGTCACCTGGGCTTTAAATCAAATCAAGTTAAATATAATTACCATTTATGACTCATATATTTTACTTAAGATTCTAAAATTCAAAGTTTAAATCTTGTTATCTTGAGATATTACATCACTTTTAGTTGTTATTTGCTAAGGAACTCTAAAGTATTCTATGATTATTGATAAGAAATTATGTTCACTCATTTAACATTAAAAAAATCCACAAGATCATTAGTTATTAAATTTAAAATGGTGGCCGATGTTGTAACATCCAAATCCACCAAGCTAGAACATGTTTCATTCCTCTACATCTATGGAATGAACATAATCTTTTGGGACACTAGTCTTAGTTATGCTACATTGGCCATTGAAGAAAAGCCTTATAATTAATTATTATACAATGTAGAAAGGAATATAAATATAGATACTGATGATGATGATGAAGGATATAATGATGTAAAAGATAAGTTGGACATCTTGGCACTCAAATTTATGGGACTGCATAAGGCTACATCTAATCGAGTGGTCCTCCCCTACATATACTTAGTCTACCAAATGTTTCTTTAATCCAAGTGTGTTGAAACTATGATTAAGTATTTTAATTTGTGTCATGACATTGATTTCATAGTCATGCTAGACTTTAAATCTTATTATGACCTAACTAGACCAGAGTTTATTTACTATTAGGATACTATCACCCAATGACTTAAACACATAACATCACATAAGTTTTAATAGAATGGGAAAATAACAATGGGATATTTGCATGAAAATACAAGATCATCTAAATCCCCATCACCTAATTTAGGAAAAGAGTGAGGATGGGGATGGATATAATGAATAGGTTGCATGGGGATAAGGACACATGCCACATAGATGAGAAGTGAGTTTTAATTCTATCTATAATAATATATGATGCCAAGACTCCCCCTTTGGGAGACATAATATCCTAAAACTTGGAATCCTATATTAATAAGGTTATGCCCAACTATGGGGATCATGTCTACATGATTTTCTACTTGGTGGATTCCATCTTCACTACCTATAAGTTCCACCAATTCACTAGTTGGGATCCAAAACTAAAGTGGACCATGTCCTATACCTTATTATAGTTAAGAATGTAAAAATACATGTAAGAGATGAGGGAAATTTATGAGAACTTATATCCAATATTATATAGGGCCATCCATGAAAGGTCCATGCCTAGGTTATTAGAAGGAATTAGAATAACCTTAAGCACCTTAGGAGCCTATTAGTACTATCCAAACTACATAGAGATAAGGATATTAGGAAATAAAACATCCCCCTTTAGGTTTCCAACCATAGTTCTAGACAAGTTGGTTGAATAAAAAATTTCCTTTCATCTACTTACAATAGTAGATGAGTTGTACAAGATTAAGAAGAGAAGATTAATTCATCATCATTTATCCAACATTGGCCCCATTTGACTTAGATAGATATACAAATAGGGAATGCAACCATGAACATTTAACTTTAAAATATTTCATCAAGCATAGAGGAAATCTAATCATTACCTACCATCATGAGGCTAAAGATGAAGGCATGTTAATTATCAATGTAGCCAATGACATAGAGGTGGAATAGAGAATAAAGGCTAGAAATATCACACAATTGAAGGGGAGGTTATAAGATGATGGCTTTTATGAGGTTTTTGAAGCTCAAGGTGCTGAAGTAGGAGAATCTACATCTATAGTCCATGTTGATAGTATTAAGGAAGAAAGGTTGAATGACCCTTAGCTTAGTCAAAGGATATTTCAAGCATTATATTATACTTTGGAAAGGGGGGAGCTGATATAGAATAATATATTAAACATGCTTCTATTTATAGAGAAATATTTAATGTCCCATCTTAGGCACAAACTAATACCTCAGTGTAGCTAACACCTTCAATGGAGGTAGTAGTTACACCTAATCCAACACTAGTCACTTCAGCATCAAGGTTACCTCCCCTACTTCTTATGAGTGAAGAACTAGATATAATAGGCCAAAAACATGTTTATTTACCTCTTTCATTCTTATATAACCAAGTTTTGATCATATTTAGTAAACCCCAAACTCTAGACCATATGAACCCCTTGCCCTATCGACCCATCACTAGACCTATAATTAGGTTTGTGACTATGCCATTGTCTACTATAAATAATTTCATCATATCCTCTAATTTTAATATCTCTATGATGGCTAATTTACCTCCAATTTTGCCTACGCCTATGTTTAAGTCAGGTCCACAATTACTAAAGAAAAGACCCGCTATGGTCATCCCCTAAGTTCATCTATTCCCAACTAGTGCTTCAACTAGAACTTGTTCTTCTTCATCCTTAAGAATGACACTTCCAATATCATCCCCTATTTATAAATTTATCCTAGTCACATCCATAGGTGTTACCTAGAGATATGCCTTTTAGGTATTAACAATAGCTCAATAATTACCTCCATCTCCACAACCTCTAATTGGTTATTTAAATAAATAATGGATTAAAAATGTAATTAGCTACAATAGAGAACCGTGATTTGGTCATAGTGGACCCTCCATAGGTCATATTTTAATTTTAAAAGAAGGATGGAGAAATGAATATATTGACCAAGAGTAAGGTCACCCATACAAACCAAACAATTATATATGAGTCAGAGAAGATCCTATTTGAGATGATAAAGAAGAAGAGAGCTAGGCCTAGCCAACAATAATAGTATGAAGAGTACCCCCTCTAATCTATAAAGGAATATGGTGATGTAGTATTGAAATTATTAAAGGGAATATAGTAGTGAATAACTTACCTAAAACAATAACATAAAGCCATGTTGTCAGAAGAGATCATAACAAATGTGTAATGGGTTATGGAAGTGATGTTTGATACATTGAACATCTTGTCCTAGTATAAGGTAAAATGAGATGAAATATATAATAGGATTCTTAAGGAAAAATTTTCATATGGGGCATATGACAACAAGATAATCAACTTGGTGAAGTTGATTTTAATGAAAAGTTTTGAGGGTCAGAACCTGATCCCCTTGGAGGATTTAAACATTGTTCAATCTTATATAATCATAATAAGGAAATAATTGAACCAATGGATTGAGAAACAACTTTGCTTAAATAGTCTAAGATCACACAGCTTGACAAGAAGGATAGTTCCGTTGAACTAGTAAGGATTCCTTCAAAAACCAGATGCAAAACTTTATTGTAAATTTTAGAAAGCAAGAAATGGTTAGAGTGACCTTTAGGCAAGAGATGGTAGATTTGGTAGCATCTACCAATTAGAGAATTGAAAAGTTTGTAACAATTAATGAGGCTATAAGACCTCTTTTGAGCAATAATGATGCAATGATAGGACTTACCATCAAATTAATGAAAGAACCAATTATTGATTTGAAGTTAATTGACAGTGATTATAGTAGTTACTCTAAAGGATGTAGAGGGTAGATATAATATAAGAAATAAGTAGGTAATAGGCCATAAACAATCATTATAAGAGATTATTCCTCCTAGACCCCTCTCAAAATCTCTTCTTCCTCAACCACACTACAATGCACTCCTTTAGCTATTATGGGTTTACATTCATATTCTTCTGCACTAGGAGGTTAATCATTGACCACACTAATAGGATCTTAGCCTAACACCTTAGGAGTGAGATATACATCTATTGGGATTTTTCTTGATAAATATCATGTCTTAATTCCCTTCAATGCATTATAAAATATTCCCCTATTTGAATAGAGAACATTCTTTAGTTATATGACATAAGGGACTTTGTCCAATGATAAATATCATATATCTGATTCTCTTGTAACTATCTTAGGTATTATAAGGCATATATATAGGAACCTACCACTCAATTATACTTTAGAATATAATTTTGTGAAATTAATTCAAAGAGAAAATGGAATTCTTAAAATTTTCTCAGTGTTTCATTATTTTCATATTTTCTTGTTTCTTAAGTTTTGCTAAAAACACATGATTTCATTTTTTTAATGGTTGAATATGGTAGTAATGTTTCTAATGTATCTTTCTAGTTTGTGTTTTATGCTATGTTAACAAAGTCTATCTATGTGCGATATGTTTTCTTTTAATCTACAAAATAAATGTTCTTAAAGAAATTTATTGTAGGTACTATTTTTTTATAGCATACTTTTTAGATATGTGCATTATATTTATCCTATAATCCCCATTGCATTGATGATATTCTAAATCTAGCACCAATATCTCATAAATGTTAGTTTTAATTGCACTATTATTAGAAGGATATGAAGGAGATCTATTTGTCTTCATTTTTTCAAAGAAAACATTGTTATTTGATCTAACATGCTTCCCTTTTTAATTATGTTTTAAAATAGATATGAAAATTTTAAAGTTGTAAAAACAAAATCCAATATGATTTGACATATCTAAATTGAGAAAGAAATCCATTTTTAAAAAGTTATTGCATAGGAATTTATAATTAAAAAATACATCAAAAAAAGAACTATGAAAAAGAGGAGAGAATGACAGAGAAAAAATAATCAGCAACAAGCATTTAAACATTATGTTAGGAGTGAGATGAATTCCATTGTGACATTATCCCTTTCATATAAAACATTAATCACTTTATATTACTTATCACTATAAATATCTACTTATTTTTTTTAATTTTGGTCATAAATTGGCAAAGTATAAAGGAATTTTACATCATAACAACACAAATAAATTTTAGATAGATTGTGTCACTAGTAAGCTCCTATTGTCCTTAAAATAGGGTATAATTGTATAATAAAGGTGGTGGACACATAATCATTCCATCAAAATTGAATTAAGCCCTAAGGTCTTCTAATACCTACACTACAAATTGAGAAATATTATTTTGTTGTTCATATTAAATCCTTGACACATATATACATCAACAATACTCATCATAAATATTATTTGTCCCATCTGTTAATGGATTCCTACATCTCTCAATTATCTTTAAAAAATATAGATCAATATAATATACTTCCATAATAACTTCAAATTTAATTAATTCACTCACCATAGTAGTTATCAACCCCACTCACCTACTCAAAGAAACAACTACTTAATTTCTATTTCATAATTTATTATTCAAAATAAAATCATATCCATAGATTAAAGACACCCATTTTCATGTCTACTATTTAAATTCTTTTAAGCGTTCACATACTTTGAGGCCTCATGATTACTAAATATGATAAACTCCTTAGGGACCATGTAATACCTCCAATTTCTTAATGCTTGTATAAAGGTATAAAATTCAAAATCATACATAAAATAATTTTTTATTACCTCATTCAATTTTTCACTAAAATATGTTATTGGTTTGCCTTCTTGACTCAATAGAACACCAATTTCACAAGTGAAGCATCAAAATTAACCTAAAACACTTTGATGAAATATGGTAATGATAAAATAGGACTTTTTGTAATCTTCTCATTCACCAACTCAAATATTTATGTTACTACTCTTTTCTATTGAAATTCCTTTCCTCTCATATACTTTGTTATTGTTATAGTAAGACTACTAAAATTCTTAATGAACTTTATTTAAAATTTTGTTAATCTATGGAAAATTCTTATCTATGTGATGCTATTTAGAATAGGACACTCAAAAATTTCCTTTATTTTTTCTTCATCCATTCCTATACCATCTACTAAAACTAAAAATCCCAAAAATATGAAAATATTTTGCATAAACCTACACTTCTTCAAATTTTCTTAAAGATGATCCTTTCTTAAAAATTATAATTACATTATTAAATACCTTGAGTTATCTTCTTTAGTATTGATGAATATAAAAACATCATCAAAATAAACCACCAAAAACTTACCAATGTATTCTCATAGTACTATATTCATATCCTCATAAATGTCTTAGGTGCATTAAATAATCTGCATCACATCACATCCACTCATATAAACCATATCTAGTCTTGAATGTGTTTGTTCCATTCATTTCCTTCATGAATTCAAATATAATGATAATCACTCCTTAGATCAATCTTGATAAAACATTTTTATCTTGAATGAATATCCATCATATCATTTAAATGAGGTATAGGAAATATTTAGTTGATTGTAAATTTATTAATTACTCTACTATCCACACACATCCTCCACCCTCCATATTTATTTAGATTTAGAAACATTGGTGTTACACAAGGTCTCATGATATCCCTTACTACACCATTGTTCACCGATTTAGTAACCCACTTCTTCAATTTTACATGTTATATTAGACTCATCATATAAGCTACTTGATTGGGTAGAGGCAATCCCATAATAAAATAAATATGATGTTGAATATATCTCATTGGTGGTAAACTATTTGATAACTCATTAGGTATAACATCTGCATATTATTTCAACTCTACTATTAATTTTGTTGGTATTTGCACTTTTATGTCTTCTTTCTTTTATACTAATGCATAACAATAACCAATCATCTTCATGTATTTGATAAATTATTTTATAGAGAACATGATTGAAACCTACCCTTATTATTTAAGATGTAACAGAGCTACCTCCATACCACCTTTCTAAAAATAATATGCGTTCTTTGATCCATTATGAATTATTTTTCTATCAACCTGCCATGACCTTCCTAATAACACATGGAATGCATCTATGGGTATAATATCACACCATATTTTATCCTTATATTTTTTTTCTATATATAAATTTATTAGTCACCTTTTAACTATTGTATATTCATTCCCTTTATTAAACCATGAAATATGATAAGGATTAGGATGTTTTTCACACTAAAAACCTAGTTTCTCAATCATGTCCTTAGAAATTATATTATCACAACTATCACGTGTTAATGTATGAAAGTGTATCATAGGGTTTATGTAGTGTTTAAATCACTTCTCATTTCTAGATTAAAATAATCTATTATATGATTTTTTGGTTTTGATATTCTTAATATCTATGGTGGGGTAGCGGCCAAGCTATATAATTGTTCATTAAATGAATATGTAAATGGTTGTTGGGAAAAACTATGGTATTAGAGATTTTATGAAAGATTAAATTAATCTAAACTAATTATAATGAATAATTATCAAAACCTAAAGTATAAACTCTAATCTAGCATGGATATTTACAATGAAAAGCTAAATTATAGTGATTTGATCAAAAGAAAGATAAAATAGGTAGGGTAGGGAAAAAATGATGTTTTTGTTATGAGTCTAGACATCATGAAAAGGATTAAATTTCATTAGAGATATGCATTAAACCAAAATATGAAATGAAATTTCCAAAAGCATAAATCATATCATATACTAGGCAAATGTCTAAGGATATTTGAAATAATGAAAATAAGAAATCAAATTAACAAATCTACATTAACATATGCACATCTGGAATTAATATAAGCAATTAAAATCTGAAAATTAAACCAAATACTTGAGGAAGTAACCATGATAACAAATAGACACAAAAATATGAGACAATCTTTGTAGATTTCCCTTTCTTGCATTACTTTCTCCAAAATTTACACAAAATTTTTACCCTAAAAACTTCCTCCCTTTAAAAATGATAATACCTCCTTCTATAGAAGATGTATGAGGTATGTTGGTTAATCACTATCAAATGATAATTAGCCAAGTGTCAAAGAGAATTATCCTTCTACAACATTCTAGAATCAATGAAACTTTACAAGTGGACTAACCTATAAGAAATTTGTATTACAAATTTCACATGATTTTACAAAATATAATATTATTTCAAAACGATTTACATAGTTTCTATACAAGAGAATATTCTAAGTCAACTCAGTTCACTTTGAGATGCCTTTGAAGTTTTAAATTGTTGTTTTTTCTCTAGGATATTCATGCCTTATCATATTTCTCACCAATTAATTTGAGGTTGATAATTGGCTCCATGAACAACTCCTCTTATTATTATTTATCCCATATATTTGCCTTCTTAGGGAGATACTAATAATATCACCTAATGGAGGAACTAACACTTCTTCAATGATGAAGTATAAAATAAGGACCCACATTGGATCTATGTATGTTATATGTGCACATCCATATGACTTGTTTAACATGGTCATCACCATCCTAACTCCAAGTCTAAATTTATTGATAGGGATGTTCTTTGTAGGATCTAAAATGACCTAGTTACTTACTTCCAACCATTTGTCTAGTATATCCATCATGTTGTGCATCTTAGCCCATGAATTAATGGAGGTTAGGCTAATTTGGGGTTAGGTAAATTATAATAATAATCAAATTTAATTGGGGTTATCTAAGAAACTATCTTCAAACTATGTTCATTAATCAACACACCCTTGTCTATTTTAGCTTCTTTTAAAATTAGACCAAGAACATCGATATAGTGAAGTACCTCATGTTTAAAAGTAGCATAGTGTAATCCTAGCATATGAATGGAAAAAATATCATTGTATAATCTATTCATCATGAGTATATTATATTATTATTTGCTTATAACTCCTTGTTTCTCAAATATCTAGAATATACTTGTACAATTCTTATCCCCTATTTTAATGAAGTAGCTACAATTCCTTATCCTTAAAAACTCAACCCTCTACACCTGATATTAGATATAGTTCAACCACATTATTTAAATTATCATTGAATGTTACCAATGTTATAATTATTATTGAATTATCTTTTTGAAAATGATAGTCTAAATCTCCTAACTCAACATAATGAATCTAGGAACAATTTATACCTTATCATGCATATTCAATTATCATTATGGCAATTTATCTTTTTGAAATTCAAAGATATGTCATACTAGAATAATTTTTACCTTGTCATGAATCTCATTTATTTTAAAATGTGAATGTTATCACTTGGACATATGTCATCATCTCTTTCCTCTTAAAGCTTGATCAAATACATGGCATTGATGTGTTTGGCAGTAAACTGGCCATTGACTTTCACTGTGGCCTTCAATATTTAAACTAGGTTCATGAGATTATGCCATTTGGTAGCTCTACATGCTCTTTGTGTACCTTATAGTCAGTTTCATTTCTTAAAATTTTGGATCTTTGAATCCTTGACTCGATGCTCATCATCGATATTATTTTCAAGGATTGAACACATACCATTGATATTTATCTGAGTGATTAAACATGCATCATTAATGTATTGAATGCACAATCAAATTTAGACCAATGATTTGTTAGTTTTACATCTAATTAAATGTGGACCATTGATTTGTATCTAGTTCACCATGAATACAACACTTGTTACCATTCCCTTTCTTCTAAAGATCAATTGACATGTTGACTATGTGCTTGCCTTTGATTTTTTTATAAGACTAAATGTGTTCCATCAATCTTGATCTTGACCTATAAACCTGGGGAAACACCCACATACCATTGATATCTAAACTGAGCTTCCAAGATTTTTCTACTTGGTGACACTACGTGCTTTCATACCTATGAATAAATAAAATCAACAAATAAGGGTTTCATGTGTGTGTGTGTGTGTGTGTGTGTGTGTGTGTGTGTGTGTGTGTGTGTGTGTGTGTGTGTGTGTGTGTGTGTGTGTGTGTGTGTGTGTGTGTGTGTGTGTATGTATATGTATATATATATATATATATATATATATGTATGTATGCATATGTATATATATATATGCATATGTATATATATGTATATGTATATATATATATATGTATATGTATATGTATATGTATATATGTGTGTGTGTGTGTGTGTGTGTGTGTATCTGTGTGTGTGTATATACACACACATACATATACATACATACATAAATACATATAAATACTTTAGGATAAATTTTAGACTAAGGTTTTAATGAATTAATAAATTAAATTATAACTTAGGGTAAAATTTAACTAAGACTCAGTCAAAAATAAAGTGACTTATCGATAATTTAAATCCATTTAAAAAATAAATTAAATTAATCAAATAAATACTAAAGATTAATCAAAAGGATCAAATTATTCATTGAAGCATAAACCATGAATACTTACTCCTTTTAATGAAAATCCATTGAACCTACAACATGGGAACACATGAAGAAAATGTTAGCAACATTAGATAAATTTAAAAAAATCTTATGCGCTAGCATGTCAAAGAGAGATAAAGCAAAACATGATGTTTAATAACAAATTTTGATCAAATTAAATGCCCATTTATAGCATAGTTTGAAAAATTGAACAAGGGTCCTCATTTTTTAGAAATGGGGGTATATTGACCTCAAAAAATGACAACTTTTAGGGGGAACCTTGCAAAATATTAGAACTCAAATACTCTTGGTTTAAAATAATAACAAAACCAATCATTTCACATGATCAAGTACCATTATTAATATTAATTCATGCTTAGACAAAGTTTTACAAATGTAGAATTAGATTCAAACATCAAAACTCATTCATGGTGTGTGTGATCTTTGATTCATTTATCGATTACCATTGGGTTCAGAGAACAACTTCAAAATTTGATTACCTTTATCATTAACATAGAATCATACCATATATAAATATTCATTATTAATCATGCTTTATGAAAGGGAAGGCTTGAGAATTTTTCTATTACCAGCCAAGCATCCATAGCCCCAACAGAGATACATTTGGATTCACTCAAGGACTTGCTCCACTACCATACAAGTTTCCATAGACTTGATAAAGGTTACCATAATCACCTTTGCTTAGAAAGTTTTTATAATTTCAATAAGGATTTTATTTTTCATATTTTTCAAATATATTTAGTTTTCCAATAAATATTGGAAACCTAAATTCATTAGGTGTTTAGGGTTTTTATCAAATGTTTGATCTCTAGATAATCATCCTTGGTCATAGACTTCATCTCACATAATAATTGTTTTTAAGTGATAACATGACTTTATTATAATAATTAAAACATTCACTCAACATATTCAATTCTTATTATAATCAAACTTAGATCAAAATAAGGTTTAATATTTTCAAAGAATAATTATTCTATATATCAATCTTCATAATTTATCAAAAATCATAACATTAAGCTCACTATTTGCAAAAATCCGTGATCAACCAATGTTTAAGATTCATACTTGCATTCTTGATGTGTGAAATTCTTTTGAGAATTTGGATGAATGAGGGAGCTTGAAAACTATCTTAGAAAAGACTTATTGAGAGTAGATAACAAAGTGGAGAAAACAAACACACAAGAAGTAAAGAAATATTTACAAACACTATTTACAAACAAGGAACAATAAATTAAACTAATCTAAGCCTACCTAAACTAACCCTAACTAATCTTATAAGTTATTCCATAAAGACATTAGGTGGAACAATACAAAAATAATGCTTGAGATATTTCCCATTGTTTGGCAAAGTAAACTCTACTCCATGCAAGTCTTTGAGCTTGAAGGTGTTATCTCCCAATGTATCAATAATTTTATAAGGGATAATCCATAAGGGAGTGATTTTTTTTTTTTAAATTTTTGGCTTAGATGATTTTCCCATAGGAGAAATAGGTCTCCCTATCTGAACATCTTGATCTTTGAACATTTGTCAAACCATCTTTTGATAGGAGTTTGATGTTTGCTGAAGTTAGAAAATGCCTGTTATATTGCATCCCCCATTTGAATGATGTTAAGTAACATGGAATTAACATATTCTTGATCTTCTTCCATATACTCTTACATGAACTTTTAAGTTGATAGTTTGAGAGTGATTGGAAATATTGGTTCTTTTCCATACACCAAAAAAATGGTGCCACTTTTAGAGATTGTTTCACTCTATTTATATTTTTCCAAAGAGTATATGTCAACAATTTATGTCTGGTTCTTGGTCATTGAACTGCAAACTTTTTGATAGCTTTCATCAAATTTTTATTTATAGATTTTGAAACTCCATTACCCTAGGGATAATGATTTTATGAAAACTTAAAAATTATATTGTTATCATAGGCCCACTCAGTCATTTCTATAGATATAAATGCTAATCCATTATCATAGAAAAATGATATTGGTGTCCCAAATCTAGTACATATGTTCTCTTCCAAGAACTTGATAACATATTCATTTTTACATTATTTTATTTCTACTACCTCTATCCATATTGTACAATAATCATTAGTAGTAATAACAAAAATATGTCCATCTAAATAATTAAGGTTAATAACCCCCACAAATTCCAAACCCCATTGAGAAAATGGTTTTTAAATTAACACTAGCTTCAATCACATAACTGCTTTTGGTTCCTTGGTATTAAAAATCTGACATTGATGACATTCTGTAACATGCTTATGTGTATCCTTGAAAATTGTTGGCCAATAATATCCTTCCCTCAGGATCTTATAAGTTATATTTCCAAAAGGGTGTCCACTCTCGAGTTTATTATGAAAATTATTTAAGATTTTAACTGCCTCTTCCTTTAAAACACTCTCCAGTATATTAATTGATAATTTTTCCTATATATTATCCCATACTTAATCAACAAATAAGATACTTTGAGCCTCAAATCTCCTATTTGATCTATTTTCATTCTTGAAAGACAAAAAACATTAATCAAGAAATGAATTATTACAACATACCAATCATTTGGTAAGAATTATTGTTGATCAACTTGCATGATGTTCATAATAGGATTAGTATTAGAAATCATTTAAATCAATCCCTAACATCTCACTAATTTGGTAGTTTTCATTTCAATATCATACTCTTGGAGTATAGACATTCACTTACCTCTTCTCTCTCTTAATTCACATTTACTAAGAATAAGTTTAGTAGTAGGGTCTAGCAATATTGCATGCACATTATTCCTAAGAATATAGTGTCTAAGCATTTTAACTACCTTAACTATAGAAAAAACTTGTTTATCAATTAGAGAATAGTTTAACATAGAATTTTTAAAGTTAGTGCTCATAAATTCAATTAATGATCATATTTATCAATTTTTTGATTTGAAACAATTGCTATAGTATGTTCAATAGTAAAATAATAAAGATAAAAATCTTTTGTGAAATCAAGACTTATCATCATAGATGCATATCCTATAACTTATTTAATATCCTTGAAGGCTTTCTTTGTTGCTTCATTCCATATGACCTTTTAATCCTTCTTCATCATGTCATTGATTCATTTCACAATCTTTACAAAACAAGAAATGAACTTTCTTATAAAATTGATTTTTATAAGGAAAAACTTTAATTCTTTCCTACTATTAGGGGGTTTTATTTTGGATTTGCCATTGAATCTATCAATATCTATAGAAATCCCATATTTAGTTATTACATGTCCTAGCAATTTCCCTTCTATTACACAAAATATTTTCTTCTTATGGTTAAAGGAAATCTCATACCTTCTACGACATTCAAATACTTGTTGTAAATGTATTATGTGACATTCCTTTTTAAAAAAAAATAGAATTAGATCATCCATATATATATTAATACATTTACCTATGAGACCTTGAAAGGCATGGTCCATAGCTCTATGAAAGGTATCTCCTACATTGAGGAACCCAAAAGGCATCCATTTGTAAGCAAAAGTGCCCCAATTTTTTGTAAATGTGGTCTTCATTCTATCCTCCTTGTTAACAAGTACTTAATTATATCCTAAAAAACTATCTAATAAAGACATCATGGTAGAACCACTAACAATTTGAATCACTTATTCAAGAGATGGTAGAGGATAATTATCCTTTTTAGAATATTTTTTCAAGTTTCTAAAGTCTATGCATAATATAATCCCTCCATTTTTTTCTAATTGGTACTAAATTAGCTACCTAGGTAGAATATCCAATTATAAAAACTAATTTTGCATCTAATATCTTATTCACCTATTTATAAATAAATGGCTCCAAAATAGGATTAACAAGTCTTTGAATTTGTATAAAAGGTTTACAAGCTTCTTCTAATGGAATGGTATGGGTAATGACTCTATGATCAAATATCTTCAAGTCTTCATAGGACCATGTAATGACCTCTTTGTACTTGGTCATCAAGTATTTATATTTTATAGACTCTTCATTTGTGCATGATATACCAATGTTTACAAGTTGAGGTTTACCTTGAGTTCCTATGTCAATCATATTATAATCCTTCCCACTCACTTTGGGAACTTTAACAATTTTAGTTAGCTTGTTTTTGATAAAATATTATTTCTAAGGGAATCATGTCTCTGAGAATTTTGTTGTCATTCAATTATACTAACATATCATCAATATTATCTCCATCAAGATAATTATCATTGATCTCATCAATAATATGAGATTAGAATACTCCTGAGCTATTCATGAATTCAATGTCTAGGTTAGTTTTCACATTGTGTGAATTTGAGTATTTACAGGGAGGTCAAATAATAAATTAGTATTTATCGAGAGGTAAAAGTTAGTTACAATGTTGTTAATAACCATGTGGTTAATATGGTAATATTATATTAGTTAGAATATTGTATTGTTGAGATATATTACTATATATTATAACAATATATAATATTTAGGTGTGTGCTTAGTTATAGGATTCAGGTGAAAGAATATTGGAGAAGTAATAGATATAATATTTCTATATATTTGTAATGTCTTATAATGATTAATTAATGAGAATTAGAGAAATATATAGTAGAATAATATTATGTGTTAAATATATTCCTGGTGTGCATGTGTTAAATATATGTATTATCTCCTCTAAAATCTATTAGTGGTATCAAAGCATGGACATTGGGTGGTTCTTGTCATGGAATAGTAATTGATTTACAAGGGAAAACCTATTGTTCATCACTGCCTTGACTGATCAAATTTATTCTATGTTAATTTTGTACTTTAGAATTTACTACATTAGTAGTATTTTAAAAATTAAAAGACTTTACAAGATGCATATTATGAGAATCAATTAGTCTATTCATACCATCATTGTTAGATATTACTACTTGGAATGATAAATGCAACTAAAGAATATATATTTTATACCATTCATGGCATTTTGATTGGTCCAGCATCACAACATTATCATTTTTAGTATTAATTTGACTATTCCTACATGATCAGTTACAATGGGTTTGGGATATCATGTATATTGTGAGAGACAAAGTGTTTTGAGAAGAAAATTCGTGGAAGGCATTGAGAGAGATCTTTTTTTGATAGAATATTCCTACTTGATAGCCTATTTTCTCAAATTTAGATATAGTTCAAAGACAAACACATTATAAAGCTTCTCATTATCCTTTATTCCCTTTATACTAGATAATCCAAAGTTCCACACCAATAGGGATTCTAACAATTATCAATTCAAATTGATTTACTCATCTAAGGATATTATGGACTAGTAGCTTCTATAGTCATATCACCTATCCATGCACGTCTTCCTTGGGAAGAACAATCTCCATCTAGAGTTATCACTCAGGATGTTTGCATTGTTTCACTCTTATGCTTAGACACCTATATCTATTTAAAGACTATTTTGAGTCTGATCAAGCCATTCCAAATTTATTGAAGTGCATTACTCACATGTACATGCCTTGATATCTATAACTTTTATTTTATTCATTAGAAAAATATTTTATGTATTCTTGGGCATTCTTTAATCCATATAAATTCAATAGTTATGTCTAGTTTATTTTTATGTTTAAAATATACTTTAATTGTTTGATATATAATCAATGTATGTCTCAAATTCATCAAAAAGACTCTTTTAATCTAATAATTAATTAGTTTTTTTTTAAAGTTTTAAGTATGTTTTTTAGTCATTAGGTCTATAGTATTTAGATTGATCAAATATCTAATTGATATGAGTAGTTATTTATTGTATTTGATTCAAAGTTTGATATAGTTTAAATTAACCAAGGTGTCAAGTTTTATAATTCATTTTTATATCAATAGTTAAGAGTTGTCTTTATGTCAAAAATTGTCAAAATATGTTAAAAAGAGTCATTTTGTCTTTTAAGAGTATATTGAGTTTTGTCAATGTCCTTTTTGATTCATTGTAATTTAGGTGAATATTAGGATCTCATTTAGGTGAATTAGGTTATTTTCAATTGAGTATTTTTTTTCAATGTGTTTTACAATATTTTAAAAATGTCAAAAAATGTTCAAATGAATAAAGACGCATTATCTCTTGAATGTGATGTCAAATTTATGCAATTCTAAGATAATAAAATTCAATAAATTATTGAAGATGGATATGAGGCTGATACTAAACCTAAAAATTCTCAACTAATAAAAAATTGATGTTTGATATCAAATTAATACATATGAGACCTAATGAATAAATCTTTACCAACTGAGTAAGTAGTTTTAGATAATAAAGGCTGGAGGATATATAGAGGATGGAGGTCTTTCACTGACCTTTCATCAATCACCAATGATAGGGTAACACCAATGATGTGGTGACATTTTGTGGTGTTTTATTTTTAGTATTTTAGTGTGATGTGGTAGTTACAATTATTTTGCAATGTGTGTGAAAAATAAGAATAGTTGTACCTATTCACTTGTGAGTGATATTCCCATGCAATCCATTTTCTATATTTACATTAGATAATGTTGATCTATTTTTTTTTTTTAGAAATAATGTTGTAAGGTTAGTGGTAAACCTATGAAAACCATTTTGTAAGGTTAGTGGTGAACCTGAGAAAACCATTTTGTAAGGTTAGTGGTGAACTTGAGAAAAGCATTATGTAAGGTTAGTGGTGAACATGTGAAAACTATTTTGGAAGGTTAATGGTGAACCTAAAAAACCAATTATAGGTGAGTGTGAAGGAAGATATGTGTGATGGATAATGTATATGGAGAATATCATCACACAGAGGTTTAGCATGCTACAATCAAAAAATGAGATATATTATACCATGTAAAAACTATGGGGGGAATGTTGGGGTTAGTTTTCACATTGTGTAAATTTGAGTATTTAAAAGGAGGTAAAATAGTAAATTATTATTTATCGAGAGGTAAAAATTAGTTACGAGGTTATTAGTAACTATATGGTTAATATTGTAAGATTATATTAGTTAAAATATTATATTGTTGAGATATATTTTTATATGTTACAACACTATATCATATTTGGGTGTGTGATTAGTTATATGATTTAGGTGAGAGACTATTGGATAAGTTATAGGAATAATATTCATATATATTTTTAAAATCCTAAAAGGATTAATTAATGAAAATTAGAGAAATGTATATTAGACTAATATTATGTGTTAAATATATTCCTGGTATGCATGTGTTACATATATTTATTATCTCGTATGAAACCTATCATTAAATTATATATTGATAATCACTAAATACTTGGAGATGGTTAACATTATCAGGAACTAAAGGACATAATACTAATTCAATGTTAAGTCTTTGTAAATCTTAGTTTGACATAAGGTTAGATGTAGTTGAATCTAGTTTATCAGCAGACTGGTTCTCTTATCTAGGGATTGAAATAATGTTGAAAGCATAAAAATACATAATCAAGTCCCGTACTCTAAACTTGTATTTCTTAAGATATGAAAACTTGAATTGGTACTTAATCTTAACCTGATTAACTACTAGTTTAGAATCACCATATGCTAGTAGTTCTTTGACTTTATATTTGACAACAAATTGTAATCCTAAAATCAATGCTTCATACTATACTAAATTATTGGTACAAAAAAAATAAAGTTTCTAAGAAGTGACATATTATTTCCCAATGGGATTGATTAAGACTATTCCTACTCCACAACTAGATTGACATTTCACACCATCAATATATAATTTCCAAAGACTAGGCATAGTATGAGATTCTTTAGATTTACATACCTAAGGAGTGTCAAGATTATAAACTCCTAAATCAGAATTAACCATGTTGACATTTTCTTTATCTTTATTACATTCAGTGATCATGTGTTTCATCTTTGGTTCCCTTTCAATGTGAATTTGATTAGGAACTCCCCTCCATGGTATCCACATGTGAGAATAGTCAATTTACATATATCCATTCAAATATTTAGTCTAATCTCTATTAAATAGAATTCCATAAGCATATGGAATGTCCATAACTTGAATATCAATGATTTTTTTCACTCTTGGCTCCAAATCAAGCTACATATGTACATTCAACAATTCACCAATAACTTTAACTCTTAATTTGTCTTACTAAGTTACCACTCTATCAGACTTAATTGAAGTTAAATCAATATTTTAATAAATACCTTTTGGCATGATATATATAGAGGAACCTAAATCTAACAAACAATTATGTATGGTTTTACCAAAAACTTTAATTGTTAGTAATAAATATGGAACCTCTACTTTATTCTTATACATAACTACATTGGTATTTTCAGCCTTTTGTGATTTACTAGGTTTTTTTAATCAAGGATCATAACAATAAATATATTTGTTCACTAATTTGAGTCAACTCATGTAAATTGATATTAGATTTAATCATTTTCGTATCCTCTCCTATATTGTATCCACTCCTAGTAGAAGAACTAAATCAATCAACATTACTTATATAATTACTTCCCTTTGGAGACTTTATATTGTTGTCTACTTTAGGATCAAGAGGAGTATCAAAGTTTTTTGGTAGAGTAGATTTTGTCATGGGTTTATTTTTTTATTTGATCATCAATGGATAGGTCTTCTTAAAATACTATATAAAATCATGAATCTCCTCTAGAGTATCTTTAGGTTCATTCTCATCTTGGAATGGAAAATGAAATGTCTCCACCAAAAGAGTTGTGTCAGACTATTTAGATGACTTTAAGGAACTATATGTATCTGCATCAATATATTTGTTAGGCACAACTTCAAATATGTCTAATTCACATTTAAAATATTCAAAAGAATTCCAAAATTCTATATAATGTACTTCACCATGTTTTTAAGTGTTATGAACTCTACAATAACCAACTAAAGATACATCATAAATATTTATTTTAGGCACATTATTATCTATATATGACTCATTTTTATTATTATTTTTACTATTATTATGAAACCTTTTCTTAGGTCTATTTAACTTATGATAATAATATTTTCTATTGGATCTTTCCCCAATGTTACCTATTTATTTTTGCAACTAAAGAAAATTAGTATTCAACTTTTGAACCATTTTCAATATGGAATAATTTTCATTCTTAAATATCTCTAAATTATGAACTTGAGTAATAATAATACATGTTGGCACTATATATCTTTGATAATATAGATGAGATCCACTTGTAGTTTTATTTAAGAATCCTAGGTTTTAATCAGGATGAACATGACTCAAAGGTAATTGGTTTAAAACTATAGTTCGATTCAAAGCACACATGTTTTGATTAACATTTGGAATGAAATTCAATAAAATGAAATTAGTATTAACGTTAGGAATAACATATTCTAATTAACCCTAGGTTTTCATTTGATCACTAATTTTCATATCTTTATCGTAAGCCAAAGCTAATGTATTTATTACTCCAATAGATATTCTTATAAATATAGACATCATTGGATCTAAAGCATATTTTTAAATCTCTAAAGCTAAATATTAGTCATGCCTATAGGGATATATGGTTCTACTAAACATCTTTTGAAATATATCATTGAAGTCTATAATGGTTTCATTTAAATCTCTCTTTATCGTGGTGAAATTTTTATATATGACACATAGACTGATGATCTTTCTAAACAGATCAATGAAATAACTATTGAAATAATTCTAAATTATAATAGAATTCTCAAGAATATTATGAAACCAATCATATGTTACATCTCTAAAAATAAAATGAAACAATCCACAAGCAACATTGTCATGAATAACATTTAACAATCACATGGTAGCTTTAAAGGACTTGATATGTTCTTCAATAGTAACAACACCTATAAGACTAAAATAAGGTAAATATTTATAGGTAAGTTATGTACCTGACTAGGCACATTGATAGAAGATCCATCTAGCCAAGCCATACCTTGATAAGTATTGAATACAGTAATAGAAATAGGTGAAGTAGGTTGAGATTTATAAATTCTATGCTTACCTTTTCCTATGAAATCCCAAAGAAATAGGAGGTAGCTTTGTATCAAAACTTGATCTAGTTATTATCCATGGTAGTTCCTACTTATAAACTCTAAATCTTATTCAAAATATGATGTATAAACCTTATATTCACAAAGGACAATGATTAAATTTATACGTTAAGCAAATTTTGCACAAGTTCATATAATTATTTCAAAGAACAATTATCTTTAACTAAATTACCTTAAATATACCTTTAAAATTGTAAAGATGAGTGATATTTATACTTTTAAGTTCAAATAAACCTAAATTTGTAAATAATCAACTAATCTTTGAAAAAAAATGTTATCACTAGCATCAAACACATTATATTTACAAAGCTTAAGTTACCTTTGCAACAATTTATCATAAATATTCAAAGAATAGCTATATTTAGCTAAATAACCCTAAATACTGGTCTAAAACCATGAATATTAGTGATCTTTACATAATTGATCTAATAAAAACTCAATTTTGAAAAGGATCAACTAATATTTGATCAAAATTCACTAAAATTAGCTATGATACTTCAAATTCACAAATCCTTCACTTAAGCCCTCCTTCTAACACCAATTTCATTCATGTCAATGCATGAAAGTGTATCACAAGGTTTATATAGTATTTAAAACACTTCTCATTTCTATATTTAAATAATCTATTGCATGAGTTGTTGGTTTTGATATTCTTAATATTTATAGTGGAGTAACATCCAAGTTATATAACCATTCACAAAATGAATATGTAAGTGGTTATTGGATACAATCATGGTCTTAGTGATTTTGTGAAAGATGAAAGTAATCTTAACTAATTCTAATCAATAATTATCAAAACCTTAAGTCTAAACAATAATCTAGCATGGATATTTACAATGAAAAGATAAACTATAGTGATTTGATTAAAAGAAATAAAATAGGTAGGGTAGGGTAGAAACTCAAGATTTTTCTATTATGAGTCTATACATAATGACAAAGCTTAAATTTCATGAAAGACATGCATTAAACTAGTATATGAAGTGAAATTTCAAAATGTACAAATCTTATCATTTACTGGGCAAATGTCTAAGGATATTTGAAACAATGTAAATAAGAAATCAAATTCACTTTACAAATTTACTTCTATAAGAAAATATCATTATCACATCTTCAATAAAAGTAAGGAAAATTAAGTGAATCCAAAATATTTAAGTCAACCTAGAATAAGCTCAAATTATCAACTCTGCATTAACATATACACATCTAGAATTCATACAAGCAATTTAAATTTGAACATCAAACTAGATACTTGAGTTAGTAGCCATGATAACAAACACACAAAAAATATGAGACAATATTTGTATAATTCCATTGCTTGCATTAGTTGATCCAAAATTTACACAAAAGTTTTTCTCTAAAAACTTCCTCCCTTTACAAATGACAATACCTCCTTTTATAGAAGACTTATGAGGTATGTCAGTTAATCACTATGAAATGATAATCAACCAAGTGTTAAGGACAATTGTCCTTATGCAACATTATAGAATCCATGACACTTTACAAGTTGACTAACCTATAAGTAATGTGCATTGTGAATTGCACATACTTTGATGAAATAGAATATGCTTTCAAAATTATTTACATAGTTTCTATATAATAGAATATTCTAAGTTAACTTAGTTGACCTTGGGATGCCTTTGAAGTTGAAACTTGTTTTTTATCTAGGATCTTAATTTCCTTGTCATATTTCTCAAAAATTAATGTGAGTTTGATATTAGATCCATGAATAACTCCTCTTCTTATTCTTGGTCCTATATATCTACCTTCTTAGGGAGATACTAATAATTTAGCGTAATGGAGGAACCAACACTTCTTTAATGATGAAGTATACCACAAGGACCCACATTAGCTCTACATGTTTTGTATGTGCACACATATATAAAAAAATTAATATGGTCATGACAATCCTAAATCCAAGTCTAAATTGATTTATAGGGATGTTATTTACATGATCTATAATAACCTGGCTACCTACTTCTAACCATTTGGCTATGATATCCATCATGTTGTGCTTCTTAGCCCATGAATTAATGGAGGTTAGGTCAATCTAGGGCTTAGGTAACTTATAGTAATACCTAAATATAATTAGGGTTATGTAAGCAATTCTCCTCAAAATATGTTCATTAATCAACATACCATTGTCTATTTTAGCTTCTTTGAAAATCAGACCAAGAACATTGACACAGTGAATTACCTCAGGTTAAGTAGTAGAATAGTGTAATTTTGTCATATAAATGACCATAATAACATCATATATTCTCTTTTCTAGGAGTATCTTCTCTTCAACTTTGGTTATTAATCCTTGATTCTCAATTGTATAGAATAGGCTCATGTAATTCTTGTCCCCTATATTTAATGAAGTAGATACGTATTTTATGTCCTTAAAAACATGGCCCTCTACATCTGATGTCATATATAGTTAATTGTCTTCTTTGATGTAACTTTTAATTTTTCCATTTTTACAATTTTAATTGAGTTATCTTTTTGGAAACCATAATCTAACTATCCCAACTCAACATAATGAATCCATGAATAATATATGGCTTTTCGTACACTCTAAGGATTTTTGAAGGTTTACATAGATTTTTAATGGTGATAAACAAGTTTTAAATATGAGATTTGTTGAATTAGATTATATTTAGATCGTGCATTTATACCTTCACATGTTTGGGTCCACAGGATCTAATATGTCATGTTATACTTATGTGGCATTGCCTTATCACATAGCTCATTTATTTTAAAATTTGATCATTATCACTTGGACACATGTCATCATCTCATGCATCCTAAAGCTTGATCAAATGCATGACATTTATTTTATTGAAAGTCTCATGGCCATTGACTTTCATTGTGGCCATTGACATTTGAACTGAGTTCATGATATTATGCTATTTGGAAGTTCCATTTTCTCTCTATGTACCTTACAGTCATTTTCATCAATTTAATTCTCTTGCACCATGTGGAAAATTTTATTATAATCTAATATCTTTGACTCCTTGAATCAATGATCACTATAATTCTTATTTTTTAGGATTTAATGTATACCATTTATCTTGATCTAAGTGATTAAACATGCACCTTTGATGTGATGAATGCACGATCAAACATAGACCATTGATTTGTTCTTTATACATTTGATTAAATGTGGACATTTGATTTGTATCTACTTCACCATGATTATGACACTTGTCACCATCATATTCCTTCTCAAGATCCATTAACATGTTGACTCTACACTTGCCTTTGATTTTATTTTGCATGAATGAATGTGCTCCATCGAACCTAATTTTGACTTGTAGACTTTGGGGAAACACCCACATACCATTTATCTCTCTTTTGAGATTCAAATATTTTTCCACATGGTGTCACCACATGTTTTCATAACTAAAAACAAATAAAATCAATAAATAATGGTTCAATATATATATATATATATATATATATATATATATATATATATATATATATAGAGAGAGAGAGAGAGAGAGAGAGAGAGAGAGAGAGAGAGAAACTTTAGGATAAACTTTAGACTAATTTTTTAATGAATTAATAAATTTAATTATAACTAGGATAAAATTTAACTAAGACTTAGTTGGAAATAAAGATACCCATCAGTAATGTAAATCAATTATAAAAAAGAACTTAAGATAAAAATGTAGAATAATGTTCTAATTATCATTTAAACATGGATTTAATTAATCAAATAAAGACCAAAGGTTAATCAAAAGGATCAAATTTATCATTTAATCATAAACCATGAATACATGGTCATTCTAATGAAAATCCATTGAACTTGAAACATCGAAACACATGAAGTAAATGTTAGTAACATTAGATAAAGTCAAATAAAGATTATGTGCTAGCATGCCAACGAGATATAAAGAAAAACATGATGTTAAATAATGAATTTTGATCAAATTAAATTTAAATCTATATCAAAATTTGAATAATTTAATAAGGGTCCTCATTTTTTAGAAATGGGGGTATGTTGACCTCAACATCACCATCTATAATTACATTGCATATCTTACATCCTTAAGTACACCTTGTTTGAAAAATATTTATTTGTAACCATGCATCCCAACTAATTTATTATGCACCTATTCTTTCCTTGGATCAATCATTATTCTCCTTATGAGATTTTCTCCAATATCTACTAGTACAACTTTAGTATTTTTCTTTTATGTTTCAACCTCAACTAAATTCACTCTTGGGAAATATTTTTTCCTCTTTTCTTTATCTTATTAGTGCACACTCTCAAATGATATGTGTCCTTCTTATCCACATATATTAACATAAGATCTACATTTATTTGTAAACCATCCTCTACTACCACTATATCCTCATCCTTTCTGAAACCCTCTTCCTCTTTATTGGTATCAAAACCATTATCTATTATCTTTTTATTTTATTTTTTCACCATGTGATGATTATCCTATGATGGATTTAAACCCACATACATTTTAATTGAATCTACCTCATCCCCTTATTAGAATGGATTTTCCTCTTCTTGGCCCAATAAATGTCCATCTGAATTCTATTTATTAAGTTTATGTTTTGACTTCAAAGCTAATTGATAAGCCTCTTCCATGCAAAGTATTATATACATGTTTAATTCATTTTGAATAGAAAAATTCAAACCATTTACATACCTTACAGCCATCTATTCTTATATTTCATTATTCTCCACTCATATGTAAATATTTTAAAACTCATATGTATACTCATGTATGTTATAATCCTTTTGCCTTAAATTTTGGAATCTTCTGTATAGGGTTTGTGCATAATCCAAAGGAAGAAATTTATCCCTCAACTTCTCCATTTTTTTCCATCACTTGATCTTATCTTTACAGTTTCTCTATATTTTTTAGGTGATCCCACCAAATCATTGCATGACCCTTTAATTTCTTACATGCAAACTTTAACTTCTTATCT
>JARHVA010002020.1:2692500-2695000 GCA_037957365.1 Torreya grandis
TATATATATATATATATATATATACACACATACATACATACATACATATGTGTGTGTGTGTGTGTGTGTGTGTGTGTGTGTATACATACATAAAACCTACCTTATAAAATCAATTCTTGAGTTCCTGATTCAAAACAAAGGAGATGCTCCATGATACCAAACTTGAGGACCCATGTCACCATTCATTTTTAAAATCATAAAACCCACTTCCCAATGGTCTATAAGAAAAAGATCCATAACCAAAATAAGAGGAGATAAAATAAATATTTATACAGAGGAGACCGTGCCATCAAAACCATCCCTATAATGAATATGAAAGGATATGCAAACCAAATTACTATCAACCATGATTAAACTATGAATAAAGGAAAGCTCAAACCAATAAAAATAATGATGATGTGAAAATGCTTAAGCACCAAGTGTGGGTAGGTGCCACAAAATGATTAATCAATGCCAAGAGGAAAAGGCCATTATCATAGGCCCAAAAAAATATAAAGGAAGTAGATTATCCTAATCATGAAATGGGACCACCAATGATAAGTGATCAAGATAATTAGAAAGGGACATAAGTTTCACCCGTTCTTTCCACGTGCATTCAATTTAGGCCAAGTGTCAATTAAATTATTGGAAATAAGGTCCAGCCTTTGGGTAATTCCATTTTTTTCCAAAATATTGGCATTAGTTTTCACCTCTAAATGTAATGAGAGTTATACCAAGAACCCATTGAAATAATAATACTCCATGATCTCTCCAAAATGTATTGTAATTTCTAAGATTTAAATTTCTGATTTTGAAGGGCGAGGAAAACAATCATGGAATGGCCTTTAATTACCATATGCTCAATGCCACATTTAATTGTAAGATCTAAAAAAAGTACCACCACTTATTAATTTAATTCATTATTAATGACATCCATAAGTTTCAAAGTAGTTTCTGAATAAGTAATCCAAAATAGATTCGAATAATAAAACAAGTTTTAGAATCCCCCAAATTACTCTTAGATGCTGCATAAAATTTTAGTTTGAAGAAGCTAGTTAGAGGGGGAATCCACTATGAGTGATCACCTCTACATCTAATATTTTTGCATACACTTTACTAATTATCAATAATAATAATATAATATATTAATATTATAATTATTATAGAATATAATAATAATATATAATAATACTAAGAATATATAGTATTAATATTATATAGATATATAAAGTATCATTTTATATATTATATAAAGAATATATATATGTATACACACACACACATTATGTATAATATATAATATGTGTATATAATATATATATAATATGTGTATATTATATATATATATACGCACATATACTACATTTATAATATTTTCACTATAAGTTATAAGAATAATACCCACATATATATAATGTGTGTGTGTGTGTGTGTGTGTGTGTGTGTGTGTGTGTGTGTGTGTGTGTGTGTGTGTGTGTGTGTGTGTGTGTGTGTGTGTGTGTGTGTATCTACATGAAACCTCCCCTAAAAAATTAATTTACTAAGTTCCTAGTTTAGCACAGAGTAGAGACTCCTTGATACCAAACATGAGGGTTTCCTGTTAGAATCCACTTTTAAAATCATAAAACTCACTTCTCAATAGATTAGAAAAAAATAACCCTAACTAGAAGAAGAGGAGATAAAATAAACATTTACACATAGGAGACCATGCCATCAAAATCACCCTCCTAGTGAATATGTGATGCAAAGGGCTTCATAAAACATGTCTAGTTAGTATAAAAAGTATAAGCCAAATACAATCTTCTACCTCTGACTGACAACTTTCTCACAAGATAACATGTCTTCCTCTTACTTGTCTATGCACTAAATAGTTTTATCTATGTTTATCCTCTATATTTGAGGAATATTTATCTCTTCTCAATGTCTTGTTTCTACCTCTAATGTCGTATCCATAAAGCATTAATTTCTTGACTTTATTCTTTATAACTATTACCTCTTCCTTTCATGCCATAACAAATTTGTAGAAAATTCAATCTAGGTCTCCAAAATTTATATTCAACCTCCTATCTCTCATTACATACTCTAAAATTACTATTATAATAACAAATCTTTCCAATAAACTATATTACTCATCTCACTTGTTGACCCCTATCTTCTTACCATGACATAGTATTTCTTTTTACCCTTTTTATGGCTATTCTTATTTATACAGAATGGTATAAATTTACTTTGGGAAACTATTAAATTTTTTATATGACTTTTACCTTATACTTTAGTTTCAAAACAATTTATCATCAACCTATATACTTGCATCACTTTTCTAGCTCTCTCTATCTTACTATTTAAGCCTTTTAGCCCTTTCTAACCCTATTTACAGCTCAAACCTCATTTTTCTCTAAAAAAAATATGTAATCACTATAAAACATGAATAATATATTGTTTCATGTATAAATATATATAATCACAAAAATTCATACCTTTCCATTTGTTAAAACATTACTTATACCACATTTTGACTTTA
>JARHVA010002020.1:2705000-2735000 GCA_037957365.1 Torreya grandis
ATGTATTGTTTCCTTCCCATATTATTATTTTTAATTAACTTGTCTAGCTTTACCTTGGGAAGGGCTTCACTTGAAGCTGTAAGGTAAGTTTCATCCTCAATATCTTCTTTATTTTTGAATGAATTATACCAAAAAAATTTATTGGTGACATTAAAAGTGCAATAATTAATAAAATAAAGAGTAAATAATACCCCTCAATGTGTAAACCATAAATGAGACAAGAGTTTTTAAAGTAGGAAATTGAATGTATCAGAAAAAAACCCATGTGATCTATAACAAGGCTTGTCACCAAAAATATCCACAATCAAAATTTAGAAAAAAAATTAATTATATAATAATAGAGAGAGATTCAAGTTTCAATAGAGGAAATGGGGAGAGGAACACATAATTTCATAAGTTTAGACATAAAGGCATAATTACAAAACTTAATTGCCTAGTTCTATGAATATCATTAATATCTTTATCAATTCTAGAAGCCTCTATATTAGTCTTGGACCACATAGGCATATATTGTGGTGGAGAAACACTATAATGAGAAGGAATATTATGAACAAAAACATCATTATGATTATCACTTTATTCAAAAGGAAAAAAAAACAAAAAATATATCAAGAGAATCTGAATTGGAATCATAATCAAGTATACCATTTTTAGAAATTTTAACATCCCTTTTAATCTTGATTATGTTAGTTTGATGATAATAAAACTTATAATATTTTTATAATATATCATTAACAACAAAGATAAAAGTGTTTAATTTATATTATAACTTATTTCATTTTTCTATGGGAATATGAACAAATACATCACAACCAAAAACATGTAAATGTTTTAAATTAGCTTTTCTAACACACAAAACTTCTTCAAGGGTAATATTTAAAATAGATTTAGAGGGAGTAATATTATTTAGATAGATACCAAAATACATATCTTCAACCCAAAATTTTTAATTCATATTTTTAGCATGTAACATACACATAGCCATTTTAATGATAGTCTTATGTTTAGGTCAGCAACATCATTTTGATCAGGTGTGTAAGAAATAGATTTTGTCATGTTTAATACCTTATTTTAAAAAAATTTCAAGAAAATAATTTTTCACATATTTATCTTTTAATATGCATAAATAAAAATTATATTGCTTTTCAACAAAGGCATGAAATTCAATGAAAGTGTCTAAAGATTCATATTTAGTTTTCAAGAAGTAAATCCAAACTTATATAGTGAAATCATCAAAAAAAGTTAAAGCATATTTTACAAGATTTATATAAGGAGTTTTCATAGCGCCTAAAATATCACTATGAACTAAACTATTTTGTTCATTATCATGATAATATTTATTCTTAGGAGAAAATTATGTATGAATTTTACTAGCCATACATCCACTACAAATAGAATCAGTGGCAAGAATTTTAGGTAAACCTTACATCATATTTAGTTTGATCATAAATGAAATAGTTTAGAAATAAATATGTACTAATAATTAATGCCACAATTTACAATCAATAGAGACAAGCAAAGCATGAGTACATGATGAAGAAGAGAATCTTGAAAACTTAAATAAGTTATCATTGTCTAAAAAAGTAGTAGCAACTACTTAAAAATATTTCTTGGTAGATTGAACATAACAAGTGACATTAGATAATTATACTATATATTCATATTATAATGATTGAGGAATATAAATTAGATTTAATTTAAAATTGGAAACAAGCAATACATCATGCAATTCACCATTAGGGATTTTAACAAATTTTATGGCTTCAACATCACAAGAAGCATGACTTATAAGACTTAAATGATTGTTAGAAATATTTGGTTATAAATAAGTAAAAAAACTAGCATTAAATGTCATATGTTTAGTAACATCAGAATCAACAATCCATTCAACATGAGAAACACACAAAACATAAGTAAAAGTAGCTCAAGTATTAGACTTTTGTTTGTTTTGAGTCTTAGTGTTACTAGTGCTATCATTGTCTTTAGCCTTAAGTTATCCATTTTTAAAGTCATGTTTTTTTATTAAAAAATGATATTCATCATGTGTGTTTTTCATAATAGTTACACTAACTTTTTCTTAGGTTTTGAGTTATATTTTTGATCTTTTTTTCATGTGTATTATAGGATTTAACATGTTCTTTGCCATTCTTATATTGTATCTAAAAACAATAGGATGTTCATAAGTCTTAATAATGACAAATTGAAGTAGTTATTATTGATGCAATAAAGTATAAAATAAATCAAATATCAACATAGAAGGTAAAGTAATATAAAATAGTTAGGAGTGAACATTCATAATAAACTATTTAAAAGGTCTAGAGAAGCAATTTTTCATGACAATGTTAATTATATTCAATTCTAAAAATTTTACACCTAAACCAATTAATTGATAGTGCAAATAATGTAATTTATTCAAGACATCACCCATAGTTTCTAAATCATTATACTTTAAATCAAAATTTTGAAACTAAACTTGACTTTTTTGAGATTCATTCACAATGTCATAAATAAATTGAATTTTTTAAACCAATATTTGGATGTAGGAAGATAACCATCAATGTAAACATGAAATTTAGGGTCCATGGCCATGCCAATCAAACCTGAGGCCTCTTTGTTTTTTGCTTTACCTTTTTATTGAACATTAGTGGTAGTAGTCTTTTCATTATGTTTGGGGACCTTACCATTTACCATGTGCACTAAATGTTTGAAAGTGACGATGTATTACACATACAATTTACATAAATATTAATTGTTGAACATGAATTTAAATTCAATAAATAATTGAGTCATTATTCCTCAAAATATCACCCTTTTCCAAAAATGAAATATGTATAAAAAAAGTGAAGAACTGAGGATGTGTAAATGAGCGACAAGAAGTCTAAGAAAATATATTATCGAAGCACAAAAAATAGATTAAGAAATAAATGAGAGCGTAAATTGGTTATGAGAAAAATTGTAATAAAAAAAGAGTTTTAAACTAGATGGTTTTTTAAAAAATTATTTATTTATTAGTTTTAATGGAAAAGATAATTAAAGTGATTTTTGAAAAATCAAAAAATTGATTGATCCAAATTTACCAATTTAAATCATTTAACTTGTAAATGTAAGTCCACACCAAATCTCCAAATAGAGTTGATAAAGAAGAATTATCTCCTTTTTTTTAAACTTAAAAAAAACTTTTTTAGTTGTCCTTATGAATTAAAAAAGTAAAGTAACAATATTGAAATTATTTTGAATGTAATACCCACACATAAACTTACATCCACACAAATACTTTTTTTTAAACATAAATCATTAAAAAATGTGAAGGATTAACTAAAATAGTATTATGAAGTGTTTCAAGGTAAAGATTAAAGACTGATCTATTTTATGAAAGAAAATATTAAATAAGGTGCAATAAAATATTTTGTTTATTTTTTGAATAAATTAAAAAAAATAAAATATCTCTCTTACTTATTTTGATGTTTTACAAAAAACAAAGTGAGCTGAGCATGCATGAAATCTAAAAAATAAAATAAAAAATAAATAAACTAGGATATTTAATCATAGGTTACTAGAAAAAATAACTTGAATTTGATAGAGTGAAGATAAATAAAACCTCAAGATAAAAAAATGTATATCTCAAAAAATAAGAAAAATTTAATGCAGAGGTGGCTACATAAAGCATAACATGTAGGAAATAGAAAGAACTAAAAGTGTAAAATGCACATGTGGGAGAAAATTAAGAGCTAAAACTGATAAAAGAGATAAATAAGCAAGAAATATTTATTTATAGATAATGGATTTGCCTCATGTATATTTTTATATAGAAGATAAGTTTACAAAATAATACAAACCAAGAAACAACTAAAGGTTGCATAAAACAATGATGCTCAAGGTAAAGGAAGGACTCTTAGGGGGTAGAGAAAATAGTAACCTAAACTATGAGGAAAATGATTGAGGTAAAAATAATTTCTTAAAGGTAAATTAAAATTCTTTGAGGAAAAAATGGTAAAAGATCAAAAATATAAAAAGGAGAGACGTGTTGGAAAAAAATGTTAGTAAAATGATGCAACTATGACTGGGAGCCAAAGAGAAAGGTGAACCAACTAAGCAGATTAGTGGAGATTTAGGAAAAAACTTTATCTTAGGATTTTAATAATTTCTTAAAGATAAAAAAAATTAGATTGAAATAAACATATACTAGGAAGAAATATAATAATTTTTGAGTGAAATTTTACATAAAACAGTAAGTAAAAAATAAACATACTTGGAGAGCCTCTCAAAACTAGGTGTAGGAGGTAGAAAATGATCCCTATGAGTAACTTGTAATATCTTATTATTATTAAAAAATAAAAATAAATAAAGGTTATAAAGAGAGATAGAGTGAAAAATATGGCAAGGGTGAAGGCCTTGCAAAAAAAAAAAAAAAAGTCCTTCCAAAAAACTTACATAGTCACAAAACAATGTCCATAAAACATGAATATAGCTCTAAACCATGATTTAATTATACAAAAAATTCTCATCAATTACATGTATAGATTAATAAAATTAAGGATCAATAATACCTCTCAAGGTACAAACAATAAATGAGATAAGATTTTTTAAAGTGGGAAACCAAACTTATTAGATAAAAATCTACATGACATATAATAAGGCTTGTCACCAAAAAATTACACAATTATAATTAATAAGCAAGAATAATTTTATAATAATATAGAGATATTAAATTTTCAAGTGAGGAAATTAAGAGAGGAAGGATCCTTTAATATAAGAAGAAGAGAAAGGGAGTTATAGGGAATCCCATAATTACCTTGCAAGCCTCCTTTGTGTGTGCCAAGTGGTATATTCCTTTAGAGAGTGGAGGGAAGTATGTGCCAAGTGGGGGAATGAGTTACTTGTGAGAGTAATTCCCAAAATGTAAATGGGAACAAAGATGTGAGTATAACCTCCGAAAATCCATATTTGTGTGAATTTATAATTCACATAAATAATAATTCCACACACATAAAGGAAAATTAAGATAAATAAATTATCCCAAATAAAGGGTAATGCTAATAATTTTCATTATTTTACTCAAATTTAATCTCTTATGTAGGGTATATGGGAGGCTAAACTTTATCTAAAGGGAATTTTTCTACTACCACTGATTCCAGTCTTATTGATCCATTTGATGATGATGATGATATATAGTATTATATACTCTATAATATATTTGATGATATAAAAATATACTAACTTTATATTATATTAATAATTTTTTTTATAAATTAATGGTAATGTGGCTTTTAAAAAATAACCCTACCCTTGGCATGAAACACATAGGTATGATCTAAATACAAGAAAGAATTTAAATACCTACCATAGAATCCATAAGCAAACCATACACTAAAAAATGGAATGACGATAACAAAAAACATCCAAAAACAACTTAATGAAAATAACACCCTAGGTATTTATATGCCTCATATGTTAAGTCTAGTTATCCATTAGATTACTAAATTTAGTTTCTATTTATTGAGTAGTTTGAGGCTTGTGTTTATCCATAACAATAACTTTCATCTTCTTTTCATGATTACTATTACAAGGATATCCACTCTTCCTCTTAACCAAATTCTTTAAGCCCTCCATATTATATACCTAGTTGTGCATAGAGACATGACTAAAAGCAAAAATCAATATAAGATTTTATTTAAGATTCTCATATTCTCTTTCCATTCTATCCACCTTCTATATAAATTTTAAAAACTAAATACTCATCTCCATCAAGTCAGCCTTAGTATAGAAGATACCATCATTTTGATTAAATTTATTTACCGTATCTTTAACTCTAGAATGGTCCTTCATAAACCATCAAATAAAATATTTATGTAGGTCAACATCCTCTTTAATTTTATAAATCTTATCCTACATAAAATCATCTTCTATAGATTCAAACTTTGATTGGATCTTCTCCTTACATTTAGGAAATTCCACCTCCTTGTGATCAACCTCAATATTGATTCCTCTCTCTATAATAATATTTAGGCCTTCCATGACCTCTTGGATCCTATTATCATTCTCTATCATAATGGTAGATTAATTAGGATTAAAATGAATCCTTTCTAATAAAATATCATGTATGTCATTGCACCTTTCTCACAATCTCATATGTCTCACCCAAATTATCTTGCCCTTCAATATCGAATATTAATAGGAACCTAATCCTAGATCACCCTCATTTTTTTAATCTTAGGTCTGTCACTTATTATATTTATTTTATATCCATACACTACACTAGAATGAACCTTACTCAAATTTGAAGAAAAATGAGAAACATCTAAGGAATTAAAAAACATAAGAAATAGAAAGATGATTTCTTGATGTAATAGAGATCTATTTTTTCCCTTCTTCACATCTAACTCTGATTTATATAGTGAGTGAAATATATAAAAATTTATAATTAAAGGAATTTGATGTCAAAATAATTACAAGATGGGAAAATGATAGTAATTCACAACCATAAATATGCCCTCTAATATAATATACCTCATAACCTGATTTGAAATAACATAATAGGGCACTATAAAATCCTCTCATAGGTATCCCCCTTGGTATTATATCAAATATTCATATTTAGACAAAAAAATTCCACATACTCCTAATAATCTTTGATTTACTTAATTTACTTGGCGTCTTCTACCTTTATACTAGTCACTTGGGTGATCAATCCTTAGATGATCTCCTATGAAACAATATTTATCTTCACAACTTGTTCATTCCAACACATGACTTTTTTAAAATAGGTGTTCATTATAATCATCAATTCTATCAATGAAATTTATTAAAATTCCTTTATGTAAGATTTCCTAGACATGCATATTCTTTTTAATTTTATCAACTAACAATTTTTCTATCATATTCAAACCGCCTCTCGTTCTCCATAGTTGACTACAAAAAAGCTTCATAGAGAATAAAACAATGTAATTAAGCCCAAAAATAGGTGAGATAAATAATATTAATCTCACACCCAACACACAAATAAACATATAATTCAAAAACATGTTTTTTAATATCTAATACAACACTTCATGTCACTCACATATCCTAACACCAATTATATTGTTATGATAATTAACCCTAATTCAAGTGTACTTACTATAAAAATAATCATAATACCAAGGCATAAAATCAAGAGAATAATACCAACAAAGTAAAACTATCCAATGAGTCTTAAACAAATTACATAGTATATCTAATGATAATATCATTAATATGAATAGGAATATTTTCTCCCTTGGACTAGAACTTAAAAACAAGGGTAACCACTCCTCTATTATTAAAAATATCTTCCAAATTAATTCCCTCCCTATAGGTATGTTGGAAATATACATCCTTAAAAGTAATAAAAATTAACAAAAACTCTTCAATAATATGGTCAATTGTATAGCTATCCATGTTTTCCTTCTTTAAACACTTAATGATGTTGAGGGAATCACCCTCTACCATTAAATTGTTATAATCTATATCTTTAACCAGTTGAACTCCCCATAAAGTAGCCAAAAATTATACTATATGACTAGTATAAACACCTAAAATTCCTTAGTAAGTAGCCATTATTTTTCCCTTTTCATCTCTCAAGACTCCTTCAACCACACCATACTATGATTTCATTTTGAATCCCCATCAAAATTAAGCTTAACCCACCTAGGTGAAGTAACTAACCATCCAAAATTATTCATGAACACCACTCTAGGATCCATAAAAGATATATTTTCAAGAATAAAGTTCCAATTATATGCCATAAATTCTTTTTGTGGTGAAAAAGGTTATTTATTATCCCATTCAATGCTTTGAAAAAAATTATTATCAAATTCATTATCTTATTGGCAACTACATTACTAGGATTCTTAATTTCCTTAAAAATCCTATTGTTTTACTCTTTCTATATACCCCCAAGAATATGGGGAAAGGATAAAGCCTAAATTGTTTTAGCTCCTGATTTTAGATTGAGATTGTCCACGTTAGCCACAAATATATCAAAGACCATGCCTAAATGGCCTAAATGTTAAATGTTAATTATAATTTTGCAATGATGTTTACGCCATTTCCTAATTTACTCTTTCTATATACGCCCAATGATTTGGATTTTTTGACAAATTGTATCATGCATAAATTTTTGATGAAGATTGGGATGAACTCTATTATCAACCCTAAAACCTTCCAAATCCCCCTACTTCAATGCATCCAACTAATTCCTACTAATAGATTATACCATTAATATAAATATAAAAGGAGATAAGGATTCTCCCTATCTTAAACCACATTTTCTAACTAATATACCATCAAGACTAACATTAGAAATTATATAAAACATATAAGAGGAAACACATCTATGAACCAATAGTTTGACATGTGTATGAAACCCAAATTTTTCTATAACCATATCCAAAAACTCCTAATCTACTATGTCATAATCCTTACTCATGTCAAGTTTTCAGATCATACCATCTTCTTTAAATTTCTTAATATAATTGAATGGTATCATGAACCACTATAAACCCATCTTGAGTCTATCCACTAGGTAAAAAAGCTACTTGATTCTTATATATCAGCTTATCCATCAAATTTTGAAGTCTCAAAGCTAAAATTATAGTGAAAATCTTATAAACTAAATTATAAAGACTTTTAGAGTGAAAATACTTGAAAATAACAAGTCTAATCTTCTAAGGGATTAGATAAATGAAGGTATTACTAAATTCCCTAAGCAACTTACTAGAAAAATAAATTAATCCACTACCACCACCAAATTATTCATAATAATGACCTAAATTATATTAATAATATAACATATTAGTTATAATAATATATAATATAATAATTTCCAATGAGATTTGGGTGAGTTGGTTAAGTGGCTTGAATTTTTCAACCCCCACATAGGTTAAAATCTTAGGAAAGGCATATGAGGCTAGTTGAATTCTCAAGGCCATTAGTGGTCATTGGTTATTATCGAGGATAATGGTGGAAATTATTGGTAATAGTTGGTATACATATAGTGATATTTATTTTACATGTGGAATTTAAGTGATTAATAGATTAGATGGGGATCTAGGCTCTCAATTTTGTCCTAGATCGATCCATGCTCTAGTAAAAAACATTACCTTGTAAAAAACATAATATGATAACTATATTTTTATAATTAATAATAATACTGTAATAATATTATACTCTTAATAATAATATTATTATAATATCAAAGTTTTAATACTATAATATATTATTAATAATATAATATTATAATAGTGTGGAAAGGATAGAGTAAGTAAGAATTAATTTGAGACAAAGTTGTAATCTTTTGTACTTTGTTGTAGAAACCATTCCATTACTATAAGGATGATGGTCGACTCCCAAGGTAGGAAGAAACTAGAGCAAATTTTTTTATTCCATTAAGTGATGGATTTATAAGTTTTATACAACTTTTCATTAAATGACTGACTGATGGAAGCTTTACAATGGATTTGAAAAAAAATTACCAAAGTGAAAATTTTTCTTCCACAAAGTAATAGATTTGTAGGTTTTAGCCATTTTTTGGTTGAATGACTAATTGATAGAAGATTTGAAATAGAATGGTATAATATTTTTGGTAGTTGAACTTCCTTAATGTGACCTAAGGAGATTATTACAAACTCTATCTTTCTTTTTACTATTGATTGATTTGGTTATAATATTTTATATAACTTAAAGGGTTACCAATGGTTAGAGTTAGATCTAGTAGATCTATATGTTGCACCAAAAGTTCTAAGTTTTATGGCTAGATTGGCTATGGAAGAGGTTATTTTTAACATAATGTCTTCATGATGGGTTTTTTTATCTTATTTTTAATATATTTTATCTTTTAAAATTTGTTTTATATTTATCTCTAGGAATGAGGGAAGAACAAAAGATAATCTATTTTTTTTAATTTTTATTGGTCGAGAAAAATAGAACATTATTTTAACATACCTAGAATAGAAGATTCAAGGGATTTCTATGATCCATGAGAAGACATTGAATATTTTTATGGTTGAAAACTTGTTTCATTTTGGATATCTCCTTGAAGGAATTTTGGCTAGACCTCCAGTCAATTATTTCTTATTGAGGGGAGAGCACTTCATATGGAGTATTGGGGTTTGTCTTTGCATTTCTCTTTAATATTGATGGTCTTGTTACATATTTACTTTATCTTATGGGATTATTTTATAGTATTTATTATGGTTGTGTTATGTTTTTCCTCTCCTATGGGGGATGGGAGGGAGGCCAATTATAGTAATGGTTGATAGTCTTTATTTGAAATTCCTATAAGGAGGGGTTATCTCAAGCTAACCTTTTAATTAAACCATTAATTTTTTTTTATTTTTTCACATCTCCTATTTGATATCTTTGTGATTCTTTCAAACCCTATATTATATTAATGGGTTTTGAGTGATGATTCCCCAACTATCACCCTAGAAAAAAGAATTATGGTAGGAAAGTTAGTAGTTTTTACAATATTTAGGCAAGGATATTTCATGATGAACTAGAGGTTGTCAAATTATTGTAAGATATTTTAAGACTATCAAAGAATTGATTGTCTAACCTTGAGATTCAGATAGTTTTCACTACTTATTTTCTCTACCATTGTCTCAATTTTTTTCCAATATTTCTTTACCATGGTGTATAGATGTGTAAATCTACTTTATTCAGTATCACATTATTGAGGTTTAGTTTATGTATCATCAAAAGGATCCTTTAGGATGACCCTAACTATATTTGGTGACCTTCTTTCAATAATAAACTTTAAATAATAGTTGTCTATTTTATTCCATACAATTATTTTGATGTTATGCTTTCTCTAGGTTGGTTCCATTGGTCATTTCATTATTGACCATTTGAGGACGTTTGAAATATGTAGTTATAATTGGTCCCTTTTGGTTCTTATTTATTACATCACTATGTTCTATTCTATAGGTTGGGGCATATATTTTATAAACCCTCATTTTTTAACTATAATGGTTATGGGACCTATCTTTAAAACCCTCTCTTTATCTTGTTCATACCTCTAGTTTACCAAAAGTGTTTTACCCATATCTAATAGAAAATATAATACTATATAATATTAACAATACAAACATAAATCATATTATTAATATGTTATTACTATTATTATTATTATATCATATAAATAATACTAAGATATTATATTATTATTAATAATTATTATTATATTAGAAAGGGTTCCCTCGAGCTAACCTCCCAAGATACTGGTCAAATATTTGTCGTCAGATCATGAGATACATGAACCTAAAAGGTAAGTAAAATTTAATTTTTTCACACCAATTCCTACTCCTAAATCACTCCATTGGGTTTAAAATCAATCTTCCATATCTCATTCTCAAGTCTTTAGAAAGTATTGTTTTACTCCACTAGGTTAATAATACAAACCCCATCCTCCATCAAGGTCTTATCCTCTTTCTTATTAAAAATGGTCAGACCCTCTTAGGTTAGAAGGTCCCCCCCTAAGGGATCCTATTTCAAGGAATCGAAGGAGGACTCCCTAGTGTAGGATCCTATCGAGGGATCCCACCTACCCCATGAATGTTCCCCCTAAAATAGTTTATCCTTACCCTGCCCCCCTTGACAACCTACCTCTCAATCTGTTGTTTATCCCCAAGCCTAACCCATTGAGATTAGGACTCCTTTGACCTTAGGTTGGAAATTTAAGGCCATATTGATGGATTAATTATAAAAGAATAAATAATTTCTATAAATTTTCAATTTGAGGGTTTAGTAAGTAGGATTTTACCTAGAAAAGTTCATCTATGACTAGAATGAACTTCACCAAGTGGATGAGGTTATTGTCTAGAATTTTTTCAACTCTACATATCCCCCCTTAAATCCCCTATAATGAGATATCCTTAGGTTCTTAAATCCCCTTGGGATCCCCCAGGGGGGTTCCCCCTAAACAAACTCCTTTGTAGGTTAAATGTAGGAAGTGGTGCAAGATGATCTTCCCTGAGGAGGTAGTAGAAGGCCTCAAGAATCATACCCATGCCAAGGTTTCAAAATGCAAACCATTCATATCGATGAAGTTAAAAACTACTACTAAAGACACTCAGGAGGGACCGTCCTCCTAGATATATTTTAGTTTTTTGTTTTTCATTTTCATTCTAAGTGCCAATTTTTCCATTTTGTTTTATCAGCCCTGGTTTGCCTGTTAAAATTTTTGTATTACACTCTCATGGTTCTAGGTCCTTATAAAACCTAGTTTTACCTTATAAAATAAAAATAATAATAATAAGATATTATATTATTATTTATTAGTGACTAAGGGTTTAAGGTATCCCTCACACATATGCTAGATAACTACAAAAATACATAGATAAAGGTGTATAATTGTCTAAGATTAAAAACCTAGGGAAAATATGATCTCTAAAACAAAAAAGTGTCAAATCACTACAATAAAACATACCCATCAAGGAGGTGACACCTGATGCTAAAAAATGTTATAGGGAAAGACAATAGAGGAAAAACATCAAAACATTTAACACATGTCATATTTAGTCCTACACATGAACTAATAATAATGAATAAGATGGGGATTCAGAGTCAACATTCATGAAAATTCCACCTAGTAAACCAATTAAGAAATGTAAATGTCACCAACTCACATGCCTACCATCTTAGAATACATGCCTAGACCTGTAACCTAGAGCTATCAAGAGTTTGAAGACTCACCTATGCCTAACCACTTCTTACTATAAACTAAAAAGCCTCCCAAACTTGTACCATGGCCAATTGAACCCAAATAATCCCACATATGACTAAATAAAATTTGAAACTTGACCAAGGATGAATAGTCACCTAGCTATGGGAGAACACATCTGATCTATCATCCACATAGAATAAGAATTTTACCATTGCCATTTTATCTACAGAATGCCTTGTATGTGAAAGAGATTCCAAATATAAAATGGAAATATGTGATTATTCTAGAGGGAGAGATGAAATGAAATAATTGACCTAAGATGAAGCATCCTTACAAGCTTTCAAAACCTATTCCATAAATTTTTAGAGTGTATAAAACCTTCCTTACATCTCCTTAAACACTACTAAATGAACCAAGACCAATTCATCCCTTCTATAAAATGGTAAGGAAATAAGATTTCCCAATTCAAAAGTATTAACAACCTTGGACACACCCATTCTATGGAATGGTTTCACAAAAACATTCTACCAAATCAATGACCCACTTCTTGTCCTTGAGAAATAAAAGTAGATTGGTCATAAAGACTAAAACCATGGAAGAATTAAAATTGACCTTACTATTAGACTTGATGAAATCCTCACATAGAATTATAAAAATTGATTGTAAAATTTGGTGGCATTAGTACTATAAATACTTGATTCACTATTTTGACTACCACGTCCTAAAATAAGGCCATCTCTCACTTTTCCCTATGATGCAAAGTAACAGTTTAGAACTAGTTCTTATACATGGTAGGTTCATTCTATATAGGATCATATAAAACTAGTGAGACATTGAAAACTGAGCAAACTAACTATTTATATAGTGTACAAAGACCAAGGATAGATTAATAAAGTCACACCCTTTGCATGAGTCCACCATTAATTAATTAAAATGGAATCAAAACCATCTAATACCAAAATTAAAGTTGGAGACAACATATGGATAAAAATTTATATTAAAAATTTATTAAAACAAATAATGGAAATAAGACCATTAGAAAAAGTAAATCAAATTTTAAATAAAAATTAGGCCATGCACTTTCCAGATTATCCATCACAAGATCAACATTTTTAGAGATACCTTGTCTTGAAATATAGTTAGTATCTAAGTTCACTTTCCTAAATTAATGTTAAAATTTACATGAATAAAAAGACTCTATCAAGGCTAAATCCATTTAAATATTTTTTGATCAATTGGTCCTTAAAATACTTCTTGTGGAAATCCCAAATCATGATCATAGAATCCCTCTTAGTAGAAACCATATTTATCCAAGAACATGAGATGAGAAGGCCAATTCAACCTATCATAAGCTTTAATAATATCTATCTTGATTAGCATCCCTTTATTTTAATTGTTTACTAGACAAATTTCATGAGAAAAAATTATCCCTTCTTGAATATTTATGCTTGTTAGCCTCCTTGTTCCTTAGAAATACAACGATACAATAGAGGTTCCAAATGACAAACCATTACATTGTAAATAACTTTATAAACTATATTATAGAATGAGATTGAATTATAATTCCCAAAATGAAATTGATAATCCCATTTTAGAATCATAAAAATAAGCATGCAATTTAATTCAGGAGCTAGATTTATTCTCTTATGGGATTCTTCAACCATATATGTTATCTCCAATCCAATAATGTCCTATAAGTCTTGAAATAAAGTAGTCAACAATCCATCTAATATAGGATATTTATATTTTTTCTTTGAAAAACTATAGACTTAATTTCATCAATAGGAAAAGGTACCATTAGAGATTGGTTGTACTGATCCTCCACCAACCAGGGGATATGCTCCAATCTACCTATTTGGGTAGACAACATCAATGCCTCAAGGTAGGCTAAAATTTCATTGAGGAATGTGATAACTTCCTCCTTGACCTCAAATATGAGATTCAAATAATGACACTAAATTGAAATTATGCTAGAGATGTGGTTGAGATTCATTTATGTCCTACTCTAATGATGAAAAAAGGTAGTTTTCTTATCTCCTTTAATCCACTCTTCTTTAGATGTATGCATACAATACAAATCATCTCTTATGTTCAACTCATCAAGATCCACCAATAATAAATTTTACTTATGGTATGATTTTTCATCCATACCCATATTGAAATTTATATCATTCAAGTCCACCAAATTATCCTCCACATGGGTGATTTCCTATAAAATGTTCTCTATTCCATTGATTAGGGATATTATTAATGTAATAAATTTTATTTGCCATTTTGAAAATTCTGGAGTTATTCAAAGGGTGCCATGACTGAACATTACTTAATCAAGTCATGTAGAGAAGTATATATTAACTAAATTATCTCAAATTTGAAATGGATCTTACCAAACACTAAATCAACTAAGATTTTTATCTCAATTGGGGCATGGTTCAATCTAAAAATAGGTAGGATGAAAAATTCCATCACTCATTTTTTTTAATCCAATTATGGGAAGTGAGAAAGTGATCCTAAATTTTAATAATATTTTTGTATCCCACTTTTCTATTTTTCTAAGATAAAGTCTCATTATTTAGCACAATATCTAGGAGACAATTATTAGAATCAAATTTGACAAAATTGAATTGAGATTGATATTTCCTCTTAGTGACACCACATTTTTTAGAATTAGATAGGATTAAATAAAATTCCCCTCCAAGAAAAAACCTCTCTCCATGGAAATGGTAAATGAAGATGGAGAGGTCATTACAGATTTATTGTTAAATAATATGAGAAAAAGGATCAAAACATTCAAAATAAAAAATAATACATTCTATTTGAAATCATAGACCTAACACACCTTCTAATTTCACTCAGAGTTAATGGAGACCACATGAACTACAATAGGGGACCATATTATTGCTATAACACTAGAAGCATAGGTGACTTGACAAAAAAACAACTTTTCCACATATTCCAACTTTTATTAATAAGATAATTTACTTCAAACTTATCCAAACTTTGTTTCTTATAGAAATATAAGGTTAAAAGAAGATGAAAACAACAAACACTTAACCAAGTGTCTTTTGGTAGGTTCATTCAATCCATTAACATTCTAAGATATTATCTTCATGACTCATGAGAGGTATATTCCACCCCTCTTTTCAAAAATGAAAAAAAATAGTAATTTTTTTTTCTTCCCTTCAAGACTTCTCTTGCTACATGATCCTTTGTTGATGTCATAACCCTACTCTTGATACACTTTCAATTGTAAATTGAGACATTATGACCACATTATTAGATTGATTCTATTGGGAAATTTAATTGGTTACTATAGAGATTTACTTTAATTAACATATATTATTATATTATTATTGATTATCGATTAGGATTTTAATTTATTATTGTAATGATGATTTATGATTTATATGTTCATGATTAATTATGCATGTCATGTTTAATATTATATTCATATCATAATTTCATTTTTATTTGATATTGATGCCTGGTTTATATGTTGTTTTTGTCCCTTTTGATGATTACAAAAATAGGTCAATGAGATAGGCTTGGTCATGGAATTTAGTAGTAGGGATAATAATGAAGAGGTTAATGAGCAGTCAAATTGATATCAATAGGTAAAAATGATATGTGATATATTATATGCCATTAGGTCATATTTTAAGTCATCATTTAATATAATCTTGTCTTTATGACTTCGTTCATTTTTCTAAATGTTGTTTTATGTCTTCATTATCTTATTGGGTCTTATGTGGATATTGGTCTTGTGGTTATTATTTTATGTGATAGTTTTGTGGTTTGAATTTTTATTATTTTCCTATGTGATCATCTCATTCATTTTTTTTAATATTTTACCATGTGATGTGTTGGTTTCATCCTTGTGTAGGTTCATTTAAGAGTCTTATGCTTATTATGGAATTTAACCCATCAACCTTTGTTGGTCTCTTCATGGTCATATGGTTTCTTATCTTAAATATTTAGGATTTTAACACAATTTTAAAGCCTTAGACCATGTGATGGATAGATTTGGTAGTGGATATGATACTCTAAGACCCCTATGTGGGATTGATTGGGACCTCCATGCACCATGATGTGTGTTTGAATCCTTAGGTTTGACATATAATTTCATTCCATGATGGATCACTTCCCAAAGGCTCCTCCATCAATTTTTTTTGGAGCCTTGTGCATTGTCTTGATTTTTGGATGACTTGACCCATCTTAACGGAAGGGTCTATATGTTGAGGAATTTGATGAGGAAACGATGTGGGATAGTTAATCTACTCATTTTTGGAGTCATTATATATTTTAAGGTCTCTCCATATTTTTGGACTATGCTAAGTGATTTTTTGGGAAAAAGGTGGAGATCAGTCATGTTGTCCATAATAGTCTACAAAACCTAAAAGTAAATGATTTTATTAGAATTACATTTCAATTGGTTTTTGTTTTTTGTTTTGATCTTTTGGGGTTTATATCAACATTGAAGGTCTATTATGAAGTCATGAGACTTCATGATGGATTTGTAATGGGATGAAATCAATTATGCTCCATTAATAACTTTGTGGGTTTTATTTTTAAACATATATTTATCTATTTTAATTTACAACTTTGTATTGCTTCACTTTAAATGGAATAATGGTTATGTTTTTGAATCAATGTGAATTATCTTTATAAGATAATGATTTATGTTTTATTCTTCAAAGTATACATATGGAGTTATGAGCTTTGTCAAGAAGGGAATTTTTAATATCTCATTTCAAAACCCTAATATGGGTGATGCAAGGTTCTATAGGTATTCAAGTTTATTTATTTCCTATAGTTGTCTTCCTTCACTATGTTATTTACCTAATGTAATAATGATGAATTTATAGTTGTAATATTTTATTATCAAACTCTTTTACCTTGATAGGTATGGTAAATTTTGTGTGTCTTTGAAAATATCTTTAGAACCCCCTCATGGATTTTGATGGCATCAGATATAACGTATATCTATTTTTTATTTTTACCTTGGTTGGGTATGACATGATATGAATGTGGAATCCATAGTTTTTTTGAGTATTAGGTGCATATATCAAACCCAATTGTGTTGATTTTAACATTGGGCTATGTTTTTATTTATTATAATACTTTTTTGACTACCCTTTGTATTTTTGGAGGTTATTATGATCAATTATCCTTTATATATCATTATGATAATGTTTGGGTATGGATTTTTTACTATAATACTATATTATTTCCATTATTGGTTTGGGCGTGATCTTGATCTTGGAATTATGGGGACTATACCATCACCTTGATTTGTGGATGTTTAATTGCACACTTCTAGATTTCGTGGCATTTGGACATATGCTTGATATTACAGAACTCTATCATGTATGATCTAATTTTTTAATTATGTCATTTGTGATCATCCTTAAATTAATGTATCTTTTCTCATGACACATTAGTGTCATCTTATTTTATTTCAAACTAAGTCTTCAATTAAATGTATTTGGGATATGTAATAAATATATCAATCAATATTTGTGAGTTTAATTTGATTAATGTGTTTTGAAATCATTTAACGAATGCTTGAGAAGTTCACTTGGCCATAATAAAATACTTGAGATGGAACAAGTGTTAAGATATGAGAATCATGGACTCAGATTTATTATTAAATTGATTGCCATGAGTTTCAAAGAAAATGTCAATGGGATTCTCATAAATTAATATGTTTTATTTATAATAATTATTTATTTGATCATTTTTAATTTATAGGTGTTATTGGAAATTGTCACTATTGGTGTTCAGTTGGTGTTTTTTAGCATGCTAATTTTTGTTGGTCTTTACTTTATTATTTGATATTATATGTTGACTGGTGGATTTGAATCTCTTATACACACTCTATTAACCTATTCCAAACATGAATGCTTGATTCCACCATCCAACTAATGGTTGGGGTGGTTAGGCATGTTGGATGGATGTGTTCATTAGACTAGGCATAAGGGGATTTGTTGCATAAGTTATTTTTGTTATCTTTGATTTGTTGGTGTATTATTTACCCATTAGTTATTGAAATTTTATTATTTTGGGATGTTATTGGAGTAGTTGTAGAAATTTTAAATTGGATTACAATATTTTTTATTCATATTTTAGAGTATAGTATCATTTTACATAGCATACAAAAGAATATTAGTATCATGCTTTTATACTCCTTCTTGAATTATGAATATGGTATATTCTTTATCTTGATATAATAAGTGTATTGGGTATTAAATGTTAGTTTCATTCAATTATTTTTAGTATGATGATGAGGTATTATTTCCCAATGATGTTTGAAATTAATATTAAGGTTATAAGCTCTTTTTTTCTCATAAAACATGGAAGGATGCATACCAAGCTTTGAGTTGAAAACAATAGTTGTCATTGTAAATCAACCACATATTTTTATCTTTATATGTATGTTAATGTATATTTATCTTAAGGATAGGATGGAGATGTTTATGAATTAAGTATGAGTTGGATGGTTATAGTAGAATTGAGAGAAAAATAAATTATGCACAGTATAATGTACCAAAGTTTGAAATAATTTCAAATCATCATTGTCCTTATTTACAAGTTGATATCAAGCATGGATCCTCTTTTGGCTTTAATTAATGTTGGGTATACTATAACCTTAAAGTATTACTATGGTGTTCTTACATGAATAAAGTTTGTGTGATTTTTATTTCTATTACAAGAAGTGAAATTATGCACAACCATGAAACCATTAATATCTATCATAGGTATGCATTAATAATTTTGTGGCAAGCTATTAATGTAAAATTATTCATAGTTTATTATTATTCATATTATGGTCTATTCATTAGATGATACATATTACTTAGACCTTTTCTGAACATGGTGACTAAACCACTTGTATGATTTGGTATTCATTCATTCTTATTATTGGCATATTTATTAGATATAATAGATAATTTAAATGTTTAAATTATGAGTCTTAAGTGATACTTTTCATTACAAAATTATATTTATTTGTTCAATTGATTGTAACAATTGATAATAGAATACATAAGGTTTTTAACTAGACCTTAAACCCTTAAAGACAAAAATTATAACTAGGTTACAATGTTATTTAATGGTTAAGTTTTCCTTTCATTCATTAATGTATTCTAGTTAGTTAGATATTAAATATTATGGTGAGTTATATTATTTTGATCACTATGGGTTTATTTATCTAATGGATATTAATAATTTGTGTTACATTATCTCTTATTTAATAATGTATAAACTTGAAAGCATGTTCATAATCATTATACCATGTTTAATTGACCTTTAATATGTCAGTTGTATAAACAAAATTAGAACAAGCCCATAACTGGTCATGTTTAGAGATTAGTCAAATTCTTGGGAATTGAATGATTTATTACATAAGGTTATTTTTATTTCATTTATTTGATCTTTATTTATAAATCATATACTAATAATTATAAGGTTCATGCAATATAAGGTTTCAAAAATTCTAGATTCATTCATATAATCTTAATGGGTAGCACCATTTTAATGGACCATAATAATCTTGAAATTTATTTTATCTCAAATGAAAATCTTAGTTTTAATGATAATAAACTCTTGGTGATTATTTAGATGATTTTGTTTTTAATGATCCCTTTTTTATGTTGTTATTAACCATTACAATTGATGTTAGTTCTATGATGTGCTCTTCTTAACTTAACCTTTAATAGACAATACAAATGATGTTTTAGAATGAATTCATTATAAATATGTATGGGTGTTAATTATGATATTCAATAGATTTTTCTCATAACTAGTGTTAAAATTAACATGGAAGTTGATGATTTATTTTAAGGAACTATTGGCCAAATTTGGTCCACCTAAGAAGACTTGATTGGATATGTTTTAAACAACTGAGAAGAGTCCTAGTTGAAGAATGATCCATTAGTATAAGGAGAAGATATAATTTAGGAGAATATCAATTGAAATTTTCAATCTTTCAAAACACTTTAATCAATCTTAAAGTGTGAATTTGGTGATCTTAAGGATCCAGACCATCATGCCATGTCATGTAGGAAAAAAAAAAGAAGTCTAGTTAAACATTTGATATATACATTTGGGAGATCAACCAAAGCCAAATGAATACATGTACATGATTATTTTGGTCCCATAAAAATTATCTAAAAATTTGGTATCTTGATGAGCTTCCTATCTAAAGATATAAGTGTTCAAAGTTGAACAAGTAAAATGGGATGTGTATGGGGATGTCAAGTTAAGGCTATAGAAAATAGCCATTTGTATTCAAAATTTTCCAAGGATAAACACAAATAAAAAAGTGTCAATATCTTAAGTGCTCAAACTAATATCTAATAATGCATGGAGACCAAAAAATCTAGTGGGTCCTGAAGATCCAATGATGCACATTCGATCATGCATTGATAGATCAATAACAAGCATCAACTCCAAAAGATAGAGGATCTTGAGATCAAGTGAAGGGATGACAAGTGTCATGATAATAGTGACTTAATAGATCAATGATGCACATTAAATTAACCAAAAATAGATCAATGACATGTGTTCAATTGGACCAACAAGATAGATAGTGCAAAAAAGGTCCAGAAGTCAAAGAGCTAAAATGAATGTGAGGTTATCACATGGCACAAGTGTTGAAGTAGATAAAACTAAAAATGTATCTTGAGGATAAATTCATAATCACCAAGTGTTTTAATATTGAAGGCTTAGATCAAGATCAATGGTTGATATCAAATTTTGAAGCCATGAGACTTTGAGTATAGGTCAAACTAGGGAAAATATTTCAAAGGATATCATTGAAGATAAATTAAGACCTCTATTGGAGGATCTAGAGCATGTAGACTCAATTTTATTATTTTTCTAATGTTGTGTACAATAATTCCTTATCTTTCACAAGTTTTAGAGGTGAAATAAGCATGTTTACACCTAATATGTTTTAATAAAGAAGTTATACAGTCTATAATCTATTCATTGACATGTTGACTATAAGAAAACCAATAATTGGATTGGTTTTCAATCTATATAAAAAACCTATGTTTAGGTTAGGGTAGGGGTAGGTTTAAAGTGTTTCCTCTTTAGAAAAATATATAGCTTCAACAAACTAGTACTTACCACCACTAAAATCAAACTTAGGTATGGCTCTATCAAGTCCATGGATATGAGGACTTTGTCCTCATAATGAAGGAAAGTGGAGATGGTGTAGAGGATCAAATAAAATGGATTCAAGGATTAAAGAGTATATTGGAGCATTTATTTCTTCTCAAAACCCTTATAATCCCAATTGGATAAAATATGGTTCATAAATCAAGAAATATGGTAGATTAATTAATGACCTTAGATGTCATTCTCCCCCTCTCTATCCCCTTTATCCTATATCTCTTATTTTCCATTTGTAATATCTCTCTAACTTTTGATAAGAAATTATTTCTCAATTCTGAAGAGTAAAGAATCTCATTTGATAAGGATATACCTTGTCAAAAAAATTATTAAAGACCTATTGACGTAATAAATACTTTTTTTTACATATCTTTCCCCTCTAAATTGTGTGTAGCAAAGCTTGTGCATGATGGCATTGTGAAGGAGAATATTTTGTGCCCATTCTCCTTTCTTACTCATTTATAAGATGTATTCAAGTTAGTTGTAGGTCTAAGTTAGTGTTATTTTTGTCACTAATTAAATCTCTTAGTGAGTCTTAAAACTCCTCTTTTCCTTCATTCATTGCTTCATGAACCTAGTTTATGAAACACTTATGCAACTAACTAGTTTTATGAGATTGTGTTAGCTAGTATTATTTTATGATTCCTTAGTGTTTACTTCATGCTTATGTGAGTTCTCAATCAAATTTGGTACATCACCTAGTTAAATTTATTATTAGTCCTTTCCACCTTTCTAACCCTTTACTTAGTGCAAACAATATAATAGGTGATCCATCAAGAGGAATTCAACATTCTCCAGAGGTTTAACCCTTTCATAGGATATGCATAGAATTGGGTTATTCCCATAGTTTATATCAATTGTATAGAGCCTAAAGAACCCTATCCGAGGGTGAAAATTAATTCTAAAATAGTTTTTGTCTTGCCTAATGGGACTTACTACTTGTGCACTAGTGAAGAGTTTTGGTGTTCTCTTTATCTAGTCAGACTTTAGAGGCAAGTTTTCAAACATCAATGATAACTCCAAGTATCTATCAGTTTGTTTAAGTAACTTAAATAATTTCCTAACCATCATAATGTGGTATGTATAATCAACCATATTTTGATCAATATGCTTATTCTCTACCTTAACATCACACTTATTAGACAACTAATGCTTATGTGCTCCCCAAAGTGGTCCTTAAATAGCCTAGCAACCCTATCAAAACATTTGTCCTACTCTAACCATTGCATATGATAAAGGTTAGCCTCCTTTGCATTCAAATCGATCTTCTAATTCCCTTTGTCAAGAATATGCTTATTTTGTTACATCCTTATCAAGAGTCAAGTAAACATTATCAGTTAATATTGAGTTAATAAGGGATATTGGTATGGGTTTATAAGTTTCTTATATCATCCCTACTAATGTTATATAAGAAGGTAAGGAGTTTCATTTAGTTGGTCAAGACAAGATGCTCAGTTTTTGAGGGTGAAAAATTGTCATCTTTTGAAAATGAGGACATAGCAATGATGAGAAGCATGATCCAGAACATAAATAGTGTGTTGATATCTTATGGAGAGAAGCAGGCTCATTCAGATAAATCTTATGTGTCCTCTCCTCTTCAATATCCTCAATCTCAACATTCAAGAGTTTCCAATCAACCCCCTAGTCATCCTTGTTAAAGTCAATCCTTGTCAAAACATAGAGAGGCAATACTATACCAAGGTAGAATAATCATGAAAATAAATGATAGGGCTAAGCCTAGAAAATAATTCCCCATTCATTCCATAAATGGGATAAGGATATTTTTACAAGAGTTTTGGAACATGTGGATACTAATTAAGGAAGTTGACTATCCATAGGTTGAGAATAAATAATTAAAAGGGTGGGTATTATCCATTAAAAGGGTGTTTGAATAGTGGGAGAAAGAGAATGTCCAACCTAAGTCAATTAGTTTTCCTTCTCCTACTCATACACCAATTCCCACTCAAGAACATGAAGCCATTCCATCATGGATATTATCCAACACATTCAAACCTATCTATGTCATTCTCTCACTTGTGAGTCCACCCTCTCCTATATCCATTCAAAAGGAAGAAAAATTATCTATTCCATACTCATTTCCATTATGGAAAATAGTTTAGAGTGGAATAAAGAAGGAGGTGTTGGTTTTGGAGGTATAAAAACTATTTCAATAGCCACCAAAGAAGCCATTAAAAGTCCCTAGATGGAAGGAAACTCTCTTAATTTGTAATCAAGGTGAACTTCTTCACCCTCCCACCATATCCCTCTTAGATAAAGAGCCTATTTTACAAAGGATAGAGGAGGATCTTGTAATCATAGGTGAACCTAAAGAGGATAATGAAAGTGTCTATGATGATGAGATCATGATAGGCATCCCACTTCATAGTGAAGAACATGCTTTAGTTTTCAAGTTGTAGGATATTGATGAGAAGAAAGAGAACAACCTTCATGAACCTATTATGGAGGTCATGTTTAGCTCAATAAACTTAGAAGATCAATGAACACATTTGTGATTGGATTTCTTGAGTGAAATGGAGAAGCTTAATGTTGCAAACTTTCTTGAAGAAGATAATCATCAAGTTGAACATGGGGCAGACCTTGAATGGACTATTGAAGGTTCATTATACATGAATGAATAAGAGGACCATAATTAGGTGCCTGAGGTTGGTCCACTTAAAGATGAGGTGTTAGTTGAGGATAGCCTTGATATGTTGGAGCTAGACGAAAGTAGATCAATACTTGAGAAATATAAATGTGATGGTTTGGACCTTGAATGGTTAAGTCAATCCTCATTTGTAGTTGAAGATCAACATGGAATATTGAGTGAGTTTGAAGGAGACATCTCAAATTCTTAAGAGATGTAGTTTGATGAACATACCATTAAAAAGTCTAAAGAGTTATGGTAGTGGTTCAATACCATAACCAAAGAGTTTAAAGAGGCTAAGATACATGTCCTTCTTCCAAAAAACTTTGAGTATGATTTTCTAAGCATGATCAGTCCTAATTTGCATAAGGACAAGGTGAAATAACATGGTCTTTTTAAACCACCAAGTTAACCAAGTTTAGTTTATCCCAAAAGGCTAAATGAAGTCTTCATGTAAGGCTTTCTCAAGGGTGATGAACAACATCAAGGAAGTGATCTTATAGTACAACATGAAACAATATTGAAAGACTTAGACTAGTATATCTATATTGGAGACATGTTTTTTCCATTTAATCCATTAGAGAGCACATAAAAAAGATTGGTCATCAATCTACTTGGTTCACCATATTTGATACCTCCAAAGCAAGGTATTTTTCATCTTGGTTTTTTATGAGTGAATGATACTCAAAGTTTTCCATTTGACCTAGGAGAGAGGTGACTCTAAATTACTTTATAATATTGTATATATTAGATTAATTTTTATGCTTTTTCTATGTGTCTATGTTCACATTTTTTTAGTAGGTTAGTTTCCCTTGCTTTGTTTAGATTAGTTTCTTTTCCTATTGTGTGTTTCCTTTTCAAAATTACCTTGGGAATTTTGTATTATTTTATTTATTTTGGACCTTGCTACTTCAAGAGAGGGGTTTCAAGAAAGGCACATCCTTACTCATTTTAGATTAGTTTATGACTCAATTCCTAATGGATCATACAAGGAAACTAGTCTGGGTTCTCAATCATAACAACATTGTTTCCTACTTGAGTCACAAAAGATGTTGGCCAAATTTAGCCCACATAAGAAGCCTTGAATAGGTATGGTTTAAACAATTGAGTAGAGTCCTATTTTAAGAATGATCTAGTAGTAAAGGGAGATAATAAACTTCACAAGAAGATCACTCACAATTTTAAAGATTTTGAAAGACTCTAAGTAGGCTTAATGTGTGAATTTGATGATCTTAAGGAGCCATACCATCATGACACATCATGCAAGAATGAATAGATAACCTTGGTTACACATTTTATATATACACTTGGGAGGTTGACCAGAGCTAAAGTATTTCATGGACATGATGATTTTGGTCCCATAAACATGTTTTTTTTAATTTGGTATCTTGATGAGTTTTCTATCTCAAGATATAAGTATTCAAATTTGAACAAGTATAATGGGACATGCATAGGGACATAAAGTTAAATCTATGAAAAATAGTTGTTTGGATTCAAATTTTCCCAAGGATTAATATGGATATGATAAGTATTAATAGTTAAAGTGCTCAAAGAAATATCTAATGATGTATGGTGACTAAAAAATATAGTGGGTCCAAAAGATCCAATGGTGCATGTTTGATTTTGCATTCATAGATCAATAGTGAGTATTAAGTTAAAATTTCATAAGATATTGAGATCAAGTGAAGCGATGACAAATGTCATGATCATAGTGACTTAATGAATCAAAATTGCACATTTGATCAAATAAAAGGGGATTGAAGGCATGCATTTAATCAGATCAAGGAGATCGATGGTGCATATAAGGTCAAGAAGTCAAAGAGCTAGAATTAATGCAAGGGTTCCACATGGTGTAAGTATAGAAGTAGATGGAAATGATAGTGTATTCTGAGGATAAATACACAATCACCAAGTGTCTTAATCTCAAATTCCTAAATCAAAATTGATGGTTGATATCAAAACTTGAAGCTAGGAGACTTCAAACAGAGGTTAAACATGGTTTAGGTTGAACCAAGGAAAATATTTCAAAGGATGCCATTAAATCTTAGTATACACCTCTATTAGAGGATCCAAATCATGTAGACATAGTTTTATTGTGTTTTCAATATCATTATAATAATTCCTTGGCTTCCATAAGTTTTTGAGGTAGAATAGATTTATTTAGACCTAATATGGTTCAGGAAAGAAGCTATGTAGTCTATAAGCTATTCATTGACATATTGACTATATGAAAACTAATTATTAGATTGGTTTCCAAGCTATAGTAAAGACCTATGTTTAGGTTGGGGTAGGGGTAGGTTTGAAGTGTATAATCTTTAGAGAAACCTATAGCTTTGAAAAATTGGTATTTACCACCACTAAAAGTAGACTTATGTATGGCTCTGTCAAGTCCATGGATATGAACACTTTATCCTCATAATGAAATCAAGTGGAGATGGTGTAGAAGATAAAATCAAATGGATTTGGGGATTGGAAAGTATAGTGGAGAATTTATTTCTTATTAAAAGCCTTTTAATCCTAATTAGATCAAGGGCAGTTTAGAAATAAAGAAGGATGGTAGATCAATTAATGACCTCATATGGCATGCTCCCCCTCTCTCCCCCATTTCTTCTATATCTCTTATTCTTTTCCATTTGTAATATCTCTCTCACTTTTGATAAGCAATTCTATCTCAATTCTAAAGAGTAGAGACTCTCATTTGATAAGGATAAACCTTATTAAAATTTGTATGAAAGACCTCTTGAAATAACATATACTTTCTTTACCTATCTCTCCACTCTAAATTTTGTGTATCAAAGCCTGTGCATGATGACATTATCAAGGAGAATCTTCCATGCCCATTTCACTTATTTCTTACTTATTTCTAATATGTCTTCAAGTTATTTTCAAGTCTAAGTGAGTGTTCTTTATATCATTGATGTAAGCTCTCAATAAGTCTTAGAATTCATCTTTTCATCCATTCATTGCTTCCTAAACCTAGTTTATGAAACACTTATCCAACTAGATAGTTTTGTGAGATTGTGTGAGCTAGCATTTTCTTATGCTTCTTCAGTTTTTACTTCATGCTTATGTCAGATCTCATTTAAATTTGGTGTATCACCTAGTTAACTTTCTTAGGACCCCTTTCCCCCTTTCTAACCCTTTTCTTAGTACAAACATTAGTATAGGTGATCTATTAAGAGGAATTTTGCCTTCTCTAAAGGTTTAATCATTTCATAGGATACCCATAGCCTGGGGTTGTTTTTATAGTGTAGCTCAATTAGAGAGAGCCTGAAGAACCCTCTCTAAAGATGTAAATTAATGATATAACAAGAAATATATGTCTCTTATATGGGAAACATTCTTTCTATATAGTGCTTTAGAAGCATTTACCCTTGGTTAAGTGTAGACAACTATATCATATGTTTTTTTCAAGCAAACTAGTGCATTAAAAAAGAAGATGCAACCTTGCATCATTAAGTTATGTAGTGGTCCCTATACATAATTATGTTTAAAATTTTAAAATAACTAATTTAAATATATATTTTTTTTTTGTGGGGGGGGGTTTCATCTAGTATAAGAGTGAGGTTTCTAATCTAGGGAACTTTATGACATGAAAAATTGTCTATTATGGAACTAATAATTTTTTTCTATTAGCATGAATATAATATAATCTATAAGGGAACTCAGTATCTTGAGATATATAAGGTAGAGATTTGTTATATAATCATAAGGTGTTGGAGATTCCTACATTTATTTAGAATTAATGCATGTATGGAATTCTATAATTCTCGTAATGCTTATTTTATATCCACCTATTATGCATCAAATTTATACCCTTTGGAATTTATTTCAAACCTTCCAAATTTTAAGTAACATGGAAACACCTCAATTTTTTAGGTACCCTATTAGAGAGGTGAATCTCTAGGTTAAAGGGCTATCTCCCCTTGATGAATGACTTTGGCTCAAACACTAATCTAACACTTGATAATAAAAGGGAGAGAAACCTAATATAATGGAGGTGATGAACCAAATATGAACTGATCACTACCAACCAACTATAACTAAAATTTAAATCAGAGACTAACATGCACATGACACTAATCCAAATCTACATCTCTACATTAATGTTTCTTATGAACATTTATGAATCAAGCTTGAACTAGGAGGACTATTCAAGAGGTCATAACATGAAACTAACGAAATACAAATAAATAAACCCATACATACTCAATTTTAACACTTCAAGAGACCTAAACCAAATATTCCAAACTAAACATGAATGTTAAATAAGGACAAACATGACAAGCAAGCAAGACTATTACTTAGTAAGATCAATGAGTTAAACATGCATATTAAAACCAAGCCATGGAAAAGGTAAAACTAAGTTATTATTTATTGATCAAAGACTAAAAATTGGTAAGTATTTTCCATAACCATGTGGAGGATACAAACTTATCTAGTTTAGGCTAAATATATAGATAAAGTGAGAGAGGGAGAGAAAGGCATAGGAGAGAAATAGAGTTGACAAGTGTCTCATGATTAATAACAAGAGAGGAGTTATGAAATTATCTCAATAGGTCCTAAATTCCATGTTTATTTCCTCTAAATATTATCCCTTTCTCTAAGTGGTGTAGGAGTTAGAATGTTTGCTTGACACCTTGACTAGCTCTCCAAAATTGTACTTTGATTTGGCTTGTTGAATGACAAGTGGCCTTATTGATGGTCAGATAATTTTTATTTTTACCTTTGATTTGATATTTACACCTATTAACTAATCTCTTTATGTTCCATTTGACACATCACTTCATTCTCTTGTTAGGTGTCTGGAAGACTCTTCATCTCCTTATGCCAATCTTGCATACAAGTTTCAAAACGTAAATTAATCTTCTTCAGCTCCTCCTATCTTCATGGATGGCCTACTAAACTCATATTAGACCTAAAAAAATTCATTTTTAAGTTTGAAACCAAATCCAATAACTCATTCTACACTAAATTTCCAAATTGGCTTCACTCCTTGTAACCCTAAAATCATGAAAAACTTTTTGTGTAGAGATTTTTATGGATGCAAATAAAAATATGAAGGCATATTTCAGGAACTAGTATGGCCTTACATATTCATGTCAAATTTCATGTCTTAAGAGTGAGTGGAAGTGCCATTTTCTTACCTTTCTCTCTCCTAGCTAGGTCTCCATTAGGCCTCCCTACCTAAAATTTTACTCTACAGGATACCCACACATGTGTAACCTCAAATAAAGATGTTATTAAGTTGAAGGACCTCATAAATATAATCCATGTTGAATCTAAGCTTCTAAGACCTTGTATGGACTTCTCAAGTAGCTTAAAATAGTCCTTTTAGCCTATTCCACATAGATTCATACCTATAAGTACAAACCAATGTAATTAATTTATATTAAAGGGAGTTTTAAAGACTATATTGGTCATTTGATAGTTCATATAATCCATCTTGGGTGTTTAGAAACACCATCTCATCAATCAAGTCATTTTAGCTCTACTACAT